>JAJIYU010014273.1:0-13309 GCA_030144865.1 Tinospora cordifolia
GTCCACAGCACGATAAAAAAAATCGAATATGTGAAATCTCTCGAGCGACCGCGGTCCATAAATGGCCGACCACGGTCCACAGAGAGATGTTGTTTTCTTCTCGTTCCTTGTTTCGTCACGCCGACCATAGTCATTAGTGATTTTTCTTCATTTTTGGCCATTTTCAACTCCTCGCGTGCTCCTATTCCTATTTCGGTTCATTCTAAACATGCATAAACACTAAAAACCTTTCTCGAACATTATATTCATATAAAAATGCTAGAAATAACATTAAATTATGCTAATATGCAACTAATCATGCAACAATGCTCTAAATGCATATTTAACTAAATATAAGCAACTACACTAAATTTTCGATTACATTAATGCAAATTATACATAAAATACTTATAGTATAATTAGTCTGCTATGCAACTAACAAAACCCTTCTATACATGATTTGGGATGCCCTAAACAGTAAAAAGAGCTAAAGAGGATTAGTGAAACGAAAGGTAACCTTCATTGCTTTTTTTGCTTCGATTAGCTTTCACAGGCAAAGGTAAAGAACATTCTTTCTTGTTTTCGACCAACATAGGTAAATGCTATGTATATTATCTTCTTGTTGTACTCTCTGACAATTATTGGAAACGAACGGCAGTGGTGTGCAAAACGGCCATCGAGAATTTTTTTTGTTTTCACCAAAAATAAAAACTAAATAAACTTGAATTGGTTTTGATTTTTTGAGACCTAAATCAAACCTAATATATATTCAAAATGAACCAAATCAAACCAGATTTGTTTAGTTGATTCATTTCAAATTCATTGGTTCAAAAAGACTATTATTATTAATTAACACAAATTTTAATTCAAAGTATCTTTCTTTTCAGAGAATCTTGATGGGATGAGTAATAATATCATTAGGCGAACTAATAGCAGCATGACAATTAAGCTAATATTTGAAACAAACATTTTGACTTAAAGTAGTTAAATTTTAGCAACAAAATTAATTTTCTAGCTTAAATGTGAGTTTAGTCATGAACTATTAGTTATATCTTTTTAGATATGAATTTGATTTTGTGACTAAAATATTTACAATATGCATTTAACCATATAGATAGAAGACAATCTTCTAATTTATTGTGGTAATTGTGTATGTGAACCTAGATGGAAGATAGATTCATTACAGTGCTATGTTATAGTAATGGAAAAATAATATCCAACGCCCAAAGTGTTTTGTATGATCGTCAACCAAGTAGCATTACAAAATTCCTATTTATTGTTAGATTTGAAGAGTTTGAACAAATCATTCGTAATGCATTACAAATGTCAGATGGAGTAAGAATCAGTATGACATATAAATATCCTATAATTTATGGTGTTGGAACTATAAATTTTACAAGTTTTTCAATTATAAATAATGAAAGTTTAAGACATATACTTGTTATGCTGTGAGAGATGTCACCGCCTAATAATATGGAGATTTATGTTGATGTTATCGATGGGCTTCCATTTAACGGTCGTGCAAATGATTTTTCAAGGCATGAAAACTATGTTGTACCAAGGTCATCATATGATGTTAGTCCAAGTACAAGGTCACCTATTGCCCCTCTGTTTCATAGTCGTGCAGATGATTTTTCAAGGCATGAAAACTATGTTGTACCAAAGTCATCATATGATGTTGGTCCATGTACAATGTCACCTATTGCCCTCGTGACATGTTTAAATGATGATCAGTGCAATTTCGATGATGATGATGATAATAATAACGATGAGGATTACCATGGACATAGCAGTGATGATTCGGAAGGTGACAGTGATAATGATGAAGAGGTAGAAAGGTTTAATCATGTTCATTTTGGGCATACATTAATGAGGATGATAGATCACGATGGATCCATGAACCAACCAACATTATTAGATGACATTCACTTTGGGTTAAACATGGAAGAGGATGAATCACATGACACTCCATTACATCATCAAGACGGGACATCCCAACATACCATGGTAGGATATGAGGCTCCAACTCCAAGCTTTATGGAACTTAATATGCGAGCGTTGACACCTATGTCAGATGGCCACGATAGTGTAAGTTTGGGTTGGAACGAGACACATGACCTCTGCAAAGGGCTGACATTTTATAGTAAAAATGACTTGCAACACATAGTGAAATGATGTTGCATAGCTTCACAACATGAATATGTTGTGGTTGACTTTGAACTTAATGTTTGGTCTCTGAAATGCAAGAAATGCAAGAAATGGAAGAAAGATGGCTGTCAGTAGAGGGTTAGGGCCACTAAGCGTAAGAAGACAGGAACGTTTGAGATCACAAAGTATGAAGGAACACATACATGTGTGTTTCCTCGAATATCTCAAGAACACAGACAGTTAGATTCATCATTAATATTTCATGAGATATTAAACATTATGAAGCAAGATCCAAATGTTTCGATAATAACACTTATTGCATTTATGAAAGAAAAGTACAAGCATGATGTTCCTTATGAGAGAATGTGGCTAGCAAAAACAAAAGTGATTAACAAATTATTTGGGGATTAGGATGAATCGTACAATGTTCTTCCCAGATGGATAGATGTCTTGATTGCAACTAACCCTAGCATTGTGGCAGGATTGCATCATCATGGAGATGACCCTAAGAATCTGGGATTAGTTGTTTTTCGTTGATGTTTTTGTGCATTTAGTGCATCAATTGTAGGCCTATTATACAAATTGATGGCACACACCTATATGGTAAATTATGTGGAAAGATGGTTATTGTCACGAGTGTTAATGTTGTTGGTCACATTTTTTCCTTTGCTTTCTTAATTGTTGAACAAGAAAATAAGGAAAATTGGACATGGTTTTTTAGGGTCCTCCGCTATGAAGTAACAAATAGAGATAATATTTGCTTGATTAGTGATTGCCTTGGAGGTATCCCAGCTGCCGTTTAAGACCCAAATAATGGTTGGGCTGAGCCAGCTGCACATCACATATTTTGTTTGCATCATGTTGCTAGTAAATTCAATGACAAATTCCATAATGAAGAGTCAAGAGAACTAGTTAAGAAAGCTGGTTCATAACACCAACTGCGCAAATTTGTAGAGGTTATGACATCAATTGAAAGCAAATGAGAAGGTTGCACCAGATATTTTGCAAGATTAGACCCAAAGTAATGGACTATGGCTCATGATGGTGGTGTGCGATATGGCAAGATGACGTCCCACATTGTTGGTAAGTTGGTAACAATATGTTTTGTTTAATATGTTGATATAATTTATTTAATTGTTGATATGAAATTTTTTGAATTTGTTATTTTGTTGCATACGTAGAAAGCTTTAATGGTGCATTGAAAGGTGTTGCATTGAAAGGTGCGCAAATGCATCATATTACTGCATTGGCTTAGTTGACATTTTACAAAACCATTGCATGGTTCGAAAAAAGACAGAATGAAATTGAAAAAGCACTCCAAAGTGGGGATATTTATACCTCATATGCAATTCAGAAGATGTCAGGTTGGGTAGTTAAGGCAGGAAATCATATTGTGACTTTGATTGATCGTCATGATGAAATATTTGAGGTTGTTACAGGCTTACAAAATGCTCGTCTGAACAAGGGCTGTCACAAACGAGTCGTTAATCTACTACAATGGGTTTGTAGCTATGGGAAATGGCAGTGTTATGAAATTTCATGTTCTCATGTACAAGCAGTTTGTCGAAATATTGGTCTCGATTGTGATGCATATATAGAAAAGTGGTATCGCATCGATAATTACTTCAAGTGTAATGAGCCACACTTTCATCCAATTCCACATGAATCTTATTAGCCCATTTGAAGCCTTGCAAGTAAAATGGGTCCAAATTATCGTTAGGTTTGCAAATCAAGACGACCAAGGACATCACGAATAACTAATGAGATGGATGTGCAGGAGCCGTCTTCGAGGATTTATTGCGGCTATTGTGGACACGAGGGCTATAATCATTGTAGTTGTCCAAGTCTTCATAGAAATATAACATAAAACATTATATTTTATGTTATCGTTGTATGATAATAACTTAATGATTTACGATAATGCTATGTTCTTTTCTTTTATATTTTGCCTACATTATAATTTATTTATTTATATTATTTATGCATCATTTTAACATGCATAGTGTAGTTTTTGATGGATCTAGGGCCTATAGATTCATCTGTTTTAATGCTTCAGGGACGTCATCATTCTACTGCCATTTGGGATGGACACGTACCTAAGTTAACCTTGTTTATATAATTGGTGTTATTATTTATTTCTTTTTACTACTGACATTGTTTTTCCTATTGCAGGACTTACCAAAGTTACACAGTCGTCGCAGACAAGCTGTAATTGATCGTACATTTTCCTTAGATGATCATATCATCCCCCATTTGTAGAGAGCGGGGTTTTATGGGCTTGCACGCCTCGAATTTATTAAGTTGGATGGGCACTTGATCACCGCCTTGGTTGAATGATGGCGTCAAGAAACTCATACATTTCATTTGGCGGTGGGTAAAACAACCATTATGTTACAGGATATTAAGGTCCTATTGGGCCTTCCTATTACTGGGTCGATGGATCTGGATTACGAGCATATCTGTTTCGAGTTGCTAGGATTTGTTCTAGAGGGAATCGATAGAAGGGGTGGTCATTTCAAGTTATTAATACTTGCTCAAAGGGTAACATTACCTCCAGATGTTACACTTATTCAAGTTGATTGATATGTGAGGGCGTATATTTTGCAGCTATTAGGGGGTTGTCTATTTTTTTATCAGTCGAACAATTTAATGCACTTAGGATATTTACCATTACTTATCACCAGATGTGTCGAGTAGTAGATTATGAGAAGAAAGGAGTATCTGGTGCGCTTATTTTATTGCAGTTATGGGCATGAGACAAATTTTCTTTTCTATCTCCATAGAGATGGGACAATATTAATAATGATTCTCATGCACATCTACTATTACCACCACCATTAGGATGTAGGTAATGTAAAATTTTACTTTACCTCTATTGTTCTAAAATTAATATTGTTAATAGTTAAATTTTTTTATGTATTACTATTTATTTGTATTGCAGGTGGAGAAATGCTTTAGTGACCACGCACGTTCTAATACATGTGTTGGTCAAGTATAGAGAGTTGTTTGATACGCAGTCATTTGAGCATGTATCCTTCATTATATTTTGATTACTTAAATTAAACTACGTTTTTACATTTTACCTTAAACTCATACTAAGAAATAAGTTATTTTTTTATAGGCCATTTGGACGCCATACACAGATGACATTATTAATGACTTATCGAAGTACTGCTGACGTGGTAAATACATATGGCGCACTATTTCTCTACTTATCTGTTGTACAATTGTTGAACACCGTAGGCCTAATCGGGTATTGCGTCAGTTTGGAATGTATCAGCCTATTCCCGAACCATGTACTGCAGATGTTGATCTTCACAATACAAATATGAGAAGTCAACTTGATTGTAATTGATTGGTGGTGCATCAAAGGTATATTGAGCAGTGGGCTAAAGGAGTAGATCATTTGGTTGAGGGGGTACTACATGAATCTGATGTACCATATACAGATAACTATTTTAATCCCTATATGGTTTGGTACCGATCAATAACGCGGAGATATATGACAATAAACGGGGCGAGATTTCATTAGTTGGTACGTATATATATATATTTCATTTCACATTGTAAATGTTGTCATTAAAGATTTATCTTTATAATTCATTTAAATGATTATTTATTGTCCTTGTTTGTTTATGTTTAGGCAAGCTAGATAGCTCATATGCTAATGCTTAGTCAACAACACAACGATGCATCCATCGGGGAGATTGAGAGGGTCGCGTTATCTTGTCTGCAAACGGTTCAGATAGAGTACATGGTTCAAAGAGAAGGTGGAGAACATTCACCATCTGCATATGATCATACTCCCATAGCTGGCAGTACTCCATTTGGGTCATACTCTAATGTTCAAGCTTCAACGTCACAAGACGTTAGATTCTTATTTGATGCAACTATAGCCCCGTCCGCTGCTACATTCCATATTGAATCTCATGATCAAGTGCCTCCCCTAGATGAAGTTCAACCACATGCCCAACCTCTAGAAAAACCTCCCGACGATCAACCATTGCAACAATACACGAAACGACATTTAAGAAGAAACAAAAGATGTCATTGGCCACCATGCAAGACATAATGATGATATTTTTTTGTGTATTTGAATTTGTTGTTGTAATGTTATATGATGATTTTATGAATGAAAGATGTACACGTTAACTGTATTAATTTTGTAATGGTAAATGTAATGTAAAGTTATATAATATTACTTGTACATTCTCATATATTGCTTGTCATTTATTCAATGCACTAAGGGAGCTTATTAGCTTCTTAAAAATGGGGTGTGTCTATGTGTGTGCTTTTGTAATATAGTTGAAGAAGCCATGATTGTTGTTATTATTATCATTATTTCAAGGGACTAATTGTTATAGATATTGAGAATTTGTCTAAATTGGGTACACTGAACTAAAAACGTCTTTACAAAAGACGTTTCAATACAAATAAATAAAAAGAGTCTTTTGTAGAGACGCTTTCTATGTTAACCCATGTATAACGCATGCATAATGCACGTATAACGCATTTGAATTTTCAATACATAGAAAGCTTATTTTGTAAAAATGCTTTCCATGTATAACTCATGTATAATACATGTGTAACGCATGTATAACACATTTGAATTTTTAGTACATAGAAAATGTCTTTTGTAAAGACGCTTTCTATGTATAACCCACGTGTAACACATGTATAACACATTTAAATAACACATTTGAATATAGAAAGCGTCTACATAGAAAGCGTCCTTACAAAAGACGCTTTTTATGCACTAAAAAGGTCTTTCGTGGCTTCAACATCTTTCGTAAAGATTACGTGGATTTAGCAACAAAATAAATAAAAATAATAATTTTCCACCTGGCCATACGTGGCGCATATGTGACGGGTTCTGTTGAAAGTTGGATATTTTATTGATAATTTTCAGAAGCTATATAAATTAAAAATAATTTATTTAATTTATATTATTTGAAAAAAAAACTCACTATGGGTGTGTGTAACCCCATGAGGCACCTTCAAGGAGGGTTGAATGCCAGGTGGGTGCATGTTGCCTACTAAACTGTGTTGTAGTTATCATAAGAATTTGATTATACTTTATAAGACTCATAATCACATTAACATATCGTAGTATATAATTTATACAAATATATATTTTTATATTATATTATATTTTATATATATATATATATAAGACTCATAATCACATAATCAAAATGATTATATGGCGATAGAATCAATAAGGTCGACACCGTTATACCCCCAGCAAACCATGGCAAAAGATATATGATGTATCAAAATCAAGAACTATATCTCTTTATTATGACCCCTGTACGTGTTTGACTCATAATGGATAAGAGAGTCATTCTAGGAACGGTGCAAGTGCTCCAAGAAGCTCAAGATCTATTGCAATTCCCTTGGGTTAATCTTTTAGCTAACATGGGAAAATCTTTATACTCATCCACTTCTATAAATATATGGCTAGCCCATTTAACACATACACATTGAGGTAACACTGTTGAACAAGGGCTTCATTAGTCAAATGTGCATGTGATAAGAATGCAACCCTCCAACCCATTGTCTATCTCTATCTTTTAAGGGCAGATCAAGCTCCACCTTCAATAATGATTTTGACAAACTCACTGTTACAAGAAGTTCCAATATATTGCTCCACCTTCAATCATCACAAGCTTAGGACTCCTCCATTCAAAATACATAGTTAATGGCTTTACAAGGTTATCAATGTTTCTCCAATTTAATCTCGAACAAAAGTATGTCGTAAGTGAATAATGAGCTATAATTTTCGTTCTAATTGTGTCTCAACATACAAGGTTGTGCCAACTCTTGCCATAACAGTCCCAGCAATCCTTTAGCATGATCTGCTTTACTAAGGTTTTCTGGCACTCCAAAAGGCTCCTACAAGATCCAATTTACCAATTTCCTGTATAAGTTAGAATGCTTGCATACACTCTTTATAGTTGAAATATGTTGGATGGATTGTTAGTTTGGCCAAGGTTTGGGCAAAGTTGACGATCCCTGGTCAAGGAAAATGGAGGCTAAGCAACGGTATTGACATGAAAAAACTAAGGTTGAGTACATGAGACTATAAATTAGACATTATACGTGTAATATTCTGAAATAAAAAATAATAATAATAATAATGTGAAGAAGAGAGAAATAAAATAAATAAATTAATTAAATTATATCAACTTTGAATGATGATGTAAATGTATAAGTTATATTGGACAAAATGCAATAGAGGAGTTCAATATGAAATTTTAATTATCAAAAAAATATTATTTAATTTCATCAACCATTAATAATTTTATTAAACTTAGTATTGGTTCTCATAATGTAAAAAAAATGAAAATTAATAGTAGGAATGATATGAATTATATATAAATAGATATATAAAGAAGTGATAACATTGTATATATTGTAATTACATGTTAAAAAGGGTCCCTAAGTACACAAAAAGAATCAAAATCGCCACACATACTAAGCTCCACGTCCCACGTGAGATTAGAGGATAAGAATAGGGATTAAATCAAACCCTACAAAAAGATAATCACAGAATGCCTAAATATCCTCTTATCCTTATCAAACCAAACACCAATCCTATCCTAATCCAAATATGGCATCTCTCCCTTTTACTCATTCTCTATAAGCTGATTTTTGGGTTTCTCCCTTTACTGTAGTTGTTCCACTAGTTAACAAGAGAAGAACATCACAAAAAGCTTGAGATTTCTTGCCATATGTTCATTATACTTCTTTTTCTTTCTTTTCTTCCATCTTCTTGGGGGTGATTTCCTTATCAACTATGGAGGAAATTCTTGTTTATTTCCACCATTAAAACAGGTCCTTCAATCAATCCAAAACGATCCAAAGAGCCTCCTTCAAAACATAAATCATCAACATGGTATTTCGAGCGACTGGTTGAGGTATAACAATTCTAATCTACTCTAGTGCCTACATTTCGTTTTTCAGCATTTCATCTAATGTATTAGGATGCAACAAGTCTATGGAAACACGAGAAATTGAATGAAACTATGTCTATATAAGGAAAAGTGATCAAATATGCATGTATACTCATAAAACCTATGAATATGCATGTGATATGTAAAGATTAGTAATCAAGACGGTATGATATTACAAATGTTGCACTATTTAATAAAAACCAGCAAGTTAGGTTGCTGGAAAATAATGATTTAAGTTGCATAAGATGTTAATGCTAGGGTGTTATGATAGAACATACAAATAAGACATGTATACATGGAATAAGTAGGGTATATGCATGATTAAGGAAGGGTTGAGTGTATTTGCAAGTGGTGTGATATTTTTATGCATTTAGATGTCAAAACAAGCAAACTAGTCCGCTGGAAATTGATGATTAAACATGCTTCAATGGTTAAAAATGAGTATGAGACTTTACTATACATTAAATCATTAAAGTATGCATATATGTCATGAAAATGACTATGATTCATGCACTTGATGCATGCTGGTCATGACCGAATATTAAATAACCTTAAAAGTATTTACAAAAGTTTAAAAAGTACATGGATGGCGCGTGTTCATGCTTGGAAAAGGGTAGGTTAAGTCTAATAATTGAATAAAGGCAACAATGTGCACCAAATACACTAAAATGAGTTAATGATGCATTATTTGTCATATTTGGTAAGAAATCATTAAATTTGTGATTTAAAAATATTAGAGGATGTTCAAATACTAAAACTAATCATTTTAAATATTTAGATTGAGAATTCAAGATATTTGGGAGTACAATGCAAGAAGTAAAGGGAATTGGAGATCATACTGACAAGGTAGAAGTGATTATGTTACTCTTTCATATTATTTAAGCTTTAAACATGAAATGTAATTGATTGCTCATTTTGATTGAATATTTAGGGCATGTCAATATATTGATTATTAAATGTCTAGATCATATGATTCTCATGTATTTATAATATATGTCGAATAGCATGTTGTGTGACTGTATTTACAATGGGTTAAATGTTTTCAAAATATTTTGTATAAGTTTCTTATTGAATTATGAGATTGTGAGCATGCTGGGAATTAAAAGTTTGGGTGTTCCATTAAATAAATATAATTAAGAGCTCAACCATGTACCGGCACGATAAATCAGTAGTTGGTCACCATAGGTGTTCTCAAAGATATGGAATAGTATCTACTGTTAAAGAATGAAATAATAGGTGTGTCTCTAGTCCTAATTACGGAATCAAGGGTGTATCCCTAAATTCCTTATGGTCTAGCGTGTGTTACTCCTCACCAATTGACATGTTGGCGTGATGAGAATACCAAAAATAATCCTTTTGGTATAAATGACAACTAAAAAATAATTGATTGTTTGAACTATATAATATTTGATCATTGTTTGCATGTTCGATATTTTGACTTGAGTAATGCCTAAAATGTATAGTATATGATCCAATGGACTTTTGAGTTCACCAAATTTTTTATTTTTAGGTAACCTGTGAAGGTGTTCATGCTTGCCAGTATGGTCAAGTTAGTCTCTAGTAGTAGTAGGCCTCACGAATGAGGGTGCCTTACAAATATCATTTATTTATGGTTTTAGTTTGAGCACGTGGACCTAGAGAATCATTGGCTACTTTATTCTTTATTTTATTATTTGGCCCATGATCATGGGGCCAAACTTCAATTAAGTGTTACTTTGAACTTTATCATAGATTCTTAATTGTTAATGTTATTTCATTTATTTACTCATATGGTTTTGTAAGATAAGACCCGATGTGTCAAGGAGATTACGATAATGGAATAGTAGTGCCCCAATTCTTGATTCTAACATATGAATGAATGTAAAAAAAGAATGTATAGGTCTATATATTTGAAATTAATATATATTTGTTTATCATTTGAGAATCAGGGTGTTACATTTGTTTTTACAAATTCTACCTCTATATGAATAAAAAAACAATTTTGAGCATATGCAACACGCCACCTCCCAATGGTCATCTCTGAGGGTACAATTGTTGATATTGCCTTTGTTCATCATGAATACAACATAGTCAATTAATGCAACATTAAGGTACAATGGTTCATCAATCATATGTTCACTGTACATAGGGGACTCATCAAGATCACTCAGGGGACAAGACATTACTAATACTTCTTCTAAAACTTGTGTCACAATTTCATGTAAAAACATCGTTAAAAAACAAAGACAACCACATAATAACTAAATGTGATATCATGAAAAACTCAACTATTAAATTTAATCATCAATGAAATAATTCTCTTAAATTTCAATAAAACAAATATTGTCTGGGTCCTATGGCCCTGTGTTATTCATCTCACAAAATAAAATTAACTATGAATCTATAGGGCCACTATGCCTAACAAAATAGAAACTACTATTGAAATTAACATCGACTGTAAATATGTATCCAAGTGCTCCTTGCTACTACTGACCTAAAATGTTAGAAGAGGGGTGAGGGTCGACTGAATATTTTTGGGGGCCTATGGCAAACTTACAAGTTCAGGCCCCCAAAAATAAAGGCTCAACTTGTTAACAAATAATTTATAATTTTTTATAATTTTTTAATTATATATATTAAGGGGCCCAAAAGGCGACAGGCCCAAGGTTGTCGCCCTTTGGGCCCTGCCTCGGGCTGAGCCTGAGTGGGGTGAGCTTAAACAACCTACTAGATCGAATCAAATAGGGAAAAATATGTATCTATACAATATTTAAGAATATATTACAAATATCATGTATTTCAATATTATACAGATATTCAATTTTTAATTACAAAAATGTCATAAATTGAAAAGCAGGAAAATCTCGTAAAATTAGCAATCGAATTTTTTATTACTGTTCATCACTTTCCTCGAATTCCCTTTTGTTATTTCTTCTATTCTTGCTGAACAACTTCAAATTTTATAACAAAATCTCAAATTTTTCCCAAATTGTGAACCAGAAAATGAAACAACCCAAAAATCATATTTTTTTTTACATTCAAGTTTTCGAATTTTGTTTCCTCCATTTTTAATAATCGAAAACCAGGAAATGAACCACACAAATCAGTTACTTGCTTCGTTTGTTCTTGCTGAACGTGAAAGCCAAAACCAACAACCCAGATCTTTTTGTTTCTCCATTTTTACAATTCACGGACCAACATAAACAACCCAACAAAGTCCTGATTTTCAAACCAAAATTTAGATTTTCTTTTGAAAAGATCACAAACCAGAAATTTACTCAACCAATTTGCTCTGCTTTTGCAACCACGAACCAGAAATTTGAACCCACAAAAATCATATTTTTGAACCAAATGAAATCTGATTTTTGATGCCCCAAAAATCTAGATTTGTAAAGCCCTAATTTCGGATTTCTCCTTTCTTCTTCTAATTTAATGTTCCCAAACATAGAAATTTTGAATCCAATTTTAGATTTTCAGCTTGCTCTCTTCAATTTCCAGCTCGTTTCAAACTCAGAAAATCGAATCTCGAGCTTCAGTTTTCTGCTTTCTTCTCCTTCCTCTTTGGTTCTTTTTGCTCTTTGTTTCTTCTTTCTCTTCAGTTCTTCTTCCTCTTAAACTTGGGATGTTCCTTCTGTCGCAGGACAAACACAATGTTCCCCTGTTCATAGAAGAGATCGTCTCCCTTCCTCTTAAACTTGTTTCAAGTTCCAGATTCACTGCCAAACCAAAATTTTCTGGTTTGGTCATGATTTCCAGTTTTTTTTTCTGAAATCTAGATTTTTTTTGGATTATTTTATTTATTTATTTATTTATCTATTTTATTTTGTTCTTCTCTTCTAAATTTCACTTCCAACTAAATTCTGAAGCATATTTTGGTATATTTTTGTATATTTTGGTATATTTTGTAATATGTATACTAAATATACCGAAGTATACCGTCTGTAATCAGCATAACAGTTCTTTGTGCCCATAATATATGCAAATATACCAAAATATACCGAAATATACTAAAACCTGTTAAAGAGGTTTGTGTATATTTTGGTATATTTGTTTTATATATTATAAAATACAGGTAAATATATTATCATAATCTGTTCATAATCATTATATCATGATTTTTCTCATTTGAAATCGATATAGCTTATATGTGCACTAGAATATACCGAAATATACCAAAATATACCCCGACCCATTACATAAGTATGAGTATATTTTTGAATATATATTGTATATTTAGTATATTTCCT
>JAJIYU010014274.1:0-13304 GCA_030144865.1 Tinospora cordifolia
AAAAAAAAAAGGAAGGGTGGAAATAAAGTTATATTTCGAGAGAAGGAAGTTTATTACTATTTAGATTTGTCCTAGAGGCATTTCCAACGTAATTACATGTTAGCTTTTTAGAGACAGAAAAAGTGATAAGAAGATTCTTGTGGAAGAATGAAGACAAAGAATAAGGATCACACTTGGTGAAATGGGGCAAAGTCTGCCAAGACATTCACAATGGAGGCTCATGTGTGGAAAATTTGAAGATGAGAAATGAAGACTTGATAGGAAAATGGCCTTGGAAAATGGGAACATCCCCTAAAGCATTACGGGCTAGCCTAGAATCATCTGAAGCATTCATGGCATCAAAGAATATGGAAGAAACAATAGCTAATCAAATGGCTATGCCCAAATCCCCATGGAAAGCCATACATAGAATCTACCCCTATTTTAGTCCCCACATGAGATGGAAGGTGCGTAAAGCTATTATCGGAAGAAGGCTGGTGTGGTACAACATCTCAAAAGGAATTGTTCCCTAGTCAGTACAGGCCGTCCGAAGCCCACAACAAGACAATCTCAAAGTTAAATAAACCAAAGTGAGAATGACGAAGAAGGGCAATGTGCATGGCAGTGTTGTCAAGGCGCCGCCTAGGCATCCAAGCCCCCTCAACGCCTGGGCCACCGCCTAAGCGTTGGAGGGGCTTCTCTATAAAATTTAAATAAATAGGAGGGCTTTTAATTAATTATTTTTTTTTAATTTTAACATAAATCTAATAACTTCATGCTCAAATCTCTCCAAGTCAAACGACTCGAACCAACTCCCACGATCATCTGTGAGACTCTGGTGATCATCTCTGACACTCCGACGAGCAACTCCGACATCTTCTTTGGTGACCGACTCCGGTGAATCTCTCCATTTCAATGTGCATCTCTCTCCCTTTCTCTCAGCTCTCTCCCTCTCCCTCTCTCTTTTTGCATCTCTCCCTCTCTCTCTTTTTGTGTCCCTCCCTCTTTCTCTGCTCCCTTCCTCTCTATCTTTTTGCGTCTCTCTTCTGTCTTTATCTACGTCTCTCTTCTGTCTCTTTTTCTACGTCTCTCATTCTCTCTCTATGTATCTTCTCTCTCTACGTCTATCCGAGAAAGAGAGAGAGAGAGAGAAAGAGCAATTAACTTTTCTTTTTGGAATGTTATGAATATAAAGTACGTGAACTTATGATGATCATGAGTTTATCATAATGTATTATCTAATATATCATTATTTATAATTTTATAATTTATATAGCATTAATTAATTAAATATAAATTATAAATAAATAAAATTATAAAAAAGTATTAAACAATTCTTCAAGAAAATGTATGTGTATATATATACACTGAGTGAGGGACCAATAAATAAATAAATAATTCTTCAGGGACCTTTAAATAATTATTTTAAGGACCACGTAGGCACTGCCTAATCCTCGCCTAGGCCCCGCCTCGCCTTATGGAAGTTTATCGTCTTAAATTGCCTTACTGCCTTGATAACACTGGTGCATGAAATCTTCACCTAAGCAAAATTCTCTTTGAAAACAACATGAGAGAAGCAACAGGCCTCCTCCAAATGCTAGCACAACTTCAACCAACAAACATAGAAGATAGGCTAGTTTGGATAGGGGACTCTTTGAAAAGTGGGTGGGTCAGAAGCGGGAACAAGCCCAAATGTGAGAGATGGAGATAGTCACAACAGGGACACCACATCTACAAATGATGAAGATGAGCTGGAAGAGTTTGTCCATGAATCTTGGTTTGAAGCAACTATAGAGGGTGATGACAATGAAGAAGAGGACAATAACGAAGAAGAGGAAGATGATTTGGAGGGAGGAGAACCTAGAAGATGACAATGAAGCTCACAACTTTAAAAAGGTACGATCCGTTACAAACATCCCTTCTCCAACTCAACACTCGCCTCGTCCTTCTTCTCTTGTTACTCGACTATAATCAGTAGTGGATTAGAGAAGACAATTCTTATAGAGTGTTCAGAGAAAACATAAGGGAAGGATCAAAGAAGAATTGAAAGTGTTGAGAGTAGGACAAACATGACAAGAGGACAAAAAGATGGCAAGAGGGACAGAGGAGACAATTCTTAAGGACAATAGACTTGGACGTGCTCTCCCCAAGTGAAGGACAGTAATTGGGTTTTAAGTCTTAGGGTCTGTTTGATTCTAAATGAAGATTTTCTCTTGGAATATTTTTTTTAGAAACAGAAACTATATTAACATAGAAAAGATATTACAATATGTTGGATGAGATATCCGAACTTAAGTAGATATTGAAAAGGATTATAAGAAGGACGACAAGGAAGATAGGCCAAAATATAGTGGCTTTACAAGAAGTGAAGGAGAGGATGAATTAGGATATAACTAGAAACTGCGGAGACTTGGATTTGTGGATTGGCCTTGAGGGAGGGAGGAGAAGCTTTTTTTCTAGGAGGAACTAGTTTCTCTCGTCTAGGAGGAAATAGCTTCTCTCTTTGTTATCTATGAGGGATCGTGGTGTATTGGAGAAGATTTTAATGTTGTGAGAAACTTCAAGGAAAAACCGAATGGAGATCCAATTTCAACTGCTATGAATCAGTTTGACAACGAAGACCTACATCTGAGGAACGTTCAGACAAAGAATTTTCAATTTACTTGGACGAATGGCAGATCCCCTCCCTTTCTGGCTAGACTGGATAGGTTTCTTTTCAACAATGGCTGGGAAGATCTCTAGAATATGGTTAAGCAGAGGACACTCCATAGATATACATCAAACCATTAGCATGTCCTTTTAGAAGTAAGTAATATCACATGGGCCCTCTTCCCTTTCGTTTCATTAATGCTTGGTTGGAAAATACTGAGTTCAAAGAAAAGATTAACTAGTGGTGTACAGTGATAGAGATTCAAGGGTGGCACGGATATGGCTTTATGAGGAAATTAAAAAACATTAAGTGGAAAATAAAGTAATGGAATGTAGTTAGTAAGGAGATGGATGGGAAGAGAAAAGTAGCTTGGGAAGGAGAGTTGCAGAACTTTAGAACAGATTGGTCAAAGGGAAGTGGATAGAAGGACAAGACAGGAGAAAGAAAGAGATAAATGGTGAAATCAATGATTTTACAATTGTATTTTATCAAAAGAATTAGGACCAAATTAAGAAGGAGGTTCATTTAGTTTAAGGCCAATTCCTTTTTTAAAAAAAAAACTGAAACTATTATATTAATATAATAAAATTGTGTTGCCTAATGAGGTATCAAGGCAACACATACAAGTTACAAAATATGCGAAATATTTTTTCCTTTACATAGTCATTCCCCAAAATGATACCCTTTCCCCAACTTAGTACTCAATACCCAAGTTGCAAACAAGATATTGGATCTTTCCCACAAAGTACTTTCTGATCTAACTTTATCCAAAAAATGCCTTGTGTTCCTTTCTTCCCAAATGGTATACCATACTGCAAAAACCATGAGCTTCCAATATTGCTATCGGGATACTAAACGTATTTTGTTCTGTTGGGGGGTCAAAAACTCTATATCTTTGTGCCCATCTACTCCACAACTGCTGAACCATTCTGCAGTTCTCAAAAATGTGAGGAGTTGTTTCCAAGTTATCCCTGCATACCAAGCAAATTGATCGGTTAAGAACATATTTGGGAAGGCATCTTGGATGTTTTCTGTTGTATTTAGCTTGTTTAAGCTAATTAGCCATACTGAAAAGCCACGCTTTCATAAGCGCTTTTGTCTTCCATATGAACTCTACCGGGACTGTCGGCTGGTTTGAGTGACTGTCATTAAAATTTGTCATGAAAGCTTGGATGAGAACTTTTTTACTTCCCTCTCCCTTCAACACTGGCCTATCCTCTTAATTGTTATTCTCTGGCTAAAATCTATGCAACATATTCAGCATCTCACTGATTTCTGCTATGTACCCATCCCCAATGTTTCTGCTCATGTGAAGATTCCATCCCCAAATAACCCGATTATCAACTATGCTGCATGTTCTGAATTACCCACTCTCTAGAGTATATTTTCTTTGAATTTTTCATATATACTGTAGATGTCCTTCCAAGGGGAGCTATGGCTGCTTCTCCCATTCAACCCTGCCTCTTTTCCATGTGCCTTAGATCCATGAATACTCTTAACCACTTTAGCCCACATAACATTCGGCCTCTCATGCATTCTCCACAACCATTTACCCTCAAAGCAATGTTCCGTTTGATCACCCGCCATGCCTAAACCTCCTTGTTGGATCTCTTTCCAAATCTGTTCCCATCTTACTAAGTTTTGACCTTTATCCTCGACTTCTTTTTTTCCACAAGAAGTTCCTCATATGCTTCTCAATGAGCCCAGCCACTTTTTTTGGCGTCTTAAAAACCGACATAAAATATATGAGTAGAGCTTCTAGGACAGTCTTGAGTAATAATAGGCGACCTCTTCTTTATAGGTAACTTCTTTTCCAACCTACTGCCCTCCTTTTTATGATCTAAATCACGTGTTCCTAGAACCCCGATCTATTAGGATTTCCTCCTAACGGCATAACCAAGTATTGCATAGGCCATTTTCCTATTGATACATTTAGCTCTTGAGTCATTCGCTCCACCTCTTCTTGTTTTATGTTTATACCCAGTAGCTGACTTTTGTTACCATTTATTTTCATTCTAATCAAGAAACTAAAGGCCTGTAAAACTTCTTTGACTACCTTAACCTCCTTCTTCCTATTCTTCATGAAGATAAGGCAATCATCCTCAAATAACATGTGTGTTATATGCATTTTTCCTTTCCCCACTATCATTCCTTCCAACTTTACTATCCCAACAATCTGTTGCAAGATTCTGGTTAGAGTATCTGCCGTGATTGTATATAGTAAAGGAGATAGGGAATCTCCTTGCCATAGCCCTCTATAGCCATTGAATTTCCCTCTAGGCTTTCCATTTATAAACACCGAATAATTAACTGTCTTTAAGCATATGCTTGGATCCATTTCCTTCACTGTTTACCAAAACCTTATTGTTTTAAAACAAAATCAATGAAACTCCACCTCAATGAATCATAAGCTTTTGCAAAATCTACCTTTAGCATCAGTCCCTCCTTGCCATTTATCTTATAATCCTCAACTGTTTCGTTTGCAATTAGAATTGCATCCATTATTTGTCTATTTTTAGCGAACGCCATTTGATTTTCACTCACAGTTTTAAGAAGGATCTTCTTGAGTGGTTTCCAAGGGTTTTTGCAATAATCTTGTATACACTTGCAGTAAGACGGATCGGCCTATAATCTTCAATTCTCATGGAATTGTTTTTCTTCGGGATTAGACATATGTACGTCTCATTTACCTTACTGTTGACAATGGCGTCCTTGCGGAATTCTTTTAGGCACCCTACTACATCTTGGCTAACAACTTCCCAATTCTGTTGGAAAAAATCCATTGTGAACTCATCTGGACCAAGGGCCTTTCCTCCATCACAGCTGAAAACTGCTTCTCGAATTTCTTCTTCCTCAAACTCTCTCTCCAACCATCTTCTTTCTTCTTCTAAAATTTTCTGCCATTGCAATCCCTCTACCCCCCACTTCATGTCAGATTTTTCCTTAAAAAGATCTTCAAAGTATTCTTTGATTATACTCTAAATTTCATCCTCTTTCTCCACTAGATGTCCTGTTCTATCCTCCAACTTGCTTATTATGGCCCTAGACTTCCAAAGAGAAAGAATTGTGTGGAAATAGTTAGTGTTAACATCACCCTCTTTGGCCCATCTCAGCTTGGCTCTTTGGCTGGTTAGTCATTCCAATTTACACTCTACCATATGGATCTCCTCAATCACCTTCTTTCTTTCTTGTAGAATATCAGAATTGTCCTCTGTTTCCAGTTTCATGGCCATCGTCTTGAGGGCTTCCATAAGCTCTATATTCCTAGCATTATCCTCAGCATCCTGTCCTTTATACCATGAGCGAATTATTCCTTTTAAGTTATGTAATTACAGCATGATTCTATAATCTTCCCACCCTCTGCTTCTGTAAGCACTCCATTCTTTCTTCACCATTTCTTTAAATTTCGGCCAGTGCAGCCATGTATTTTCAAACTTGAACAGAGCTACTCCTCTATGTCCAAAATTATAGGCCAATGATCAGATGTGATCCTTTGGAGACCCCAAACTCTCTGTTGTTTGAATTTGTCTTTGCATTCTTTATTGTATAGAAAACGATCTAACTTGGACATTGTTGGGGTTGTCCTGCCATTACTCCAGGTGTATCTCATATTCTTCAATTATGGTTCTTGTAACTTCATGTCATGTATCCATTCATTAAATTTTTTTTTTGAAACAGAAACTATGATTGGATTAATAATAATAGAGAGTTACAAACTGAGGGAGCACACAACTGGATGAGATATCTAGGATACAAGCAACAAGACATTTAAAAACTACAAGGATTGTAATATATTGCCCCCATTACATAGCCACTCCCCAAAAGAGTACTTTAATCCCAATTTGTTGCTAGAGATCCAAGTTGCAAATAAGATGTTCGACCGTTCCCAAATCAGTCTTCCAGATTTTTGTTTATCCATAAACAGTCTTGCATTTCTCTCTTCCCATATTGTATACCATGTGGCTGCCACCATCACCTTCCAGTGAGGTCTAATGCGCCCTTCAATTCCCCTTGCTGGAATGCTAAACAAACACAACGGATCAGGAGAGATAAGAGCAGGATGAACCTGTTCCCATTTTTGCCACAGTGCTTTTACCATATTGCAATCCACCAACAGGTGTTGGGATGTTTCCACATGATCCCTGCAAAGAACACAGATAGTCGGCTGTAAAGTAAGGTGGGGGAGTCTTTTCTATAAGTTTTCAGCAGTCTTTAGTTTTTTAGATAGATGAGCCACATTAGGATTCTAGCCTTCATTGGCACTTTTGCCTTCCATATAAATCATAGCTGATTGATCTAGTCCCGTGTGCAGACCCCTATTCAGTTGTTTCATGAATGAACTAACTGTAAATTTTCTGCTTTGATCTTGTGTCCAGCACGACTTGTCTTCTGCACTGCTATTGTTGGACTGAAAATTGTTCAGGGTATGAAGCAAATCCCCCAATTCCTTCATTGTGTTATCATTCACGTTGTTGGTTGTGGAGATTTCAATTCCATTGAGTCCTTCCTTCCACTGTGGATTCCATCCTGAAATCAGAGACTGTTGCTTGCTTCCTATTACTTAAGCTGTAGACATTAGGATATTTTTCACTTAGAGGTTCCTGATCACACCAACTGTCCCACCAAAATCTAACTCGATCTCTTTTTCCAACTTTCCACACTACATTAGATTTAAACTGCTCATAGATTGTACAGATATCTTTCCAAGGAGAGCGGTGGCTGCATTTTCTGTTAGCACCTGCAACCATCCTAGATTCCTTTGACCCATGCATGCTGCGCACAATTCTAGCCCACAAGGTATTGGGGTTCTCCAACATCCTCCACAGCCATTTCCCTCTTAACGCTAGATTCCTTTTTATTACTCCTCCCACTCTTAGCCCCCCTTTACTAACTTCTTGGCTCACTTGTTTCCACCCAACCATACTTTTTCCTTTTTTCTGATTCCTCATGATTCCATAAGAACTTCCTCATCAGATTTTCGATACAAGCTGCTACTGTTCTTGGGACCCTAAAGATTGACAAGAAATATGTGGGAAGAGCTTCCAAAACTGTCCTCAAGAGGAGGAGTCTTCCCCCTCTAGAAAGATAGCTCCTTTTCCATCCTACTATTCTTTGTTCTATAGTACGAATCATTGGGTCCCAAAAACCCACTTTATATGGATTTCCACCTAGCGGGAGGCCTAGATATGTAATTGGCCATTGCCCGGGAGAGACCCTCAATAAAGTCGCCTTGTCTACAACCTCACCTTCATTAATGTTGAGCCCTAACAGTTGGCTCTTTGCACCATTGATTTTCATTCCAATGAGGAAGCTAAACGCCTGTAACACATCTTGTACTACTATAATTTCCTTTTCATCATTTTTCATGAATATAATGCAATCGTCTACAAAGAGAAGGTGAGTGAGTTGGATGTTCTCTTTGCCTACTGTTAAGCCTCCCAATTTTCCTGCTTGAGTCGTTTTTAGCATAAGTCTTGTAAGAGTGTCTGCCACCAGAGTAAAGAGAAATGGGGCTAGAGGGTCCCCTTGTCTTAATCCTCTAGACCCATTGAATTTTCCCCTAGGTCTTCCGTTTATAAATATGGAGTAGTTTACTGTTATCAGGCATCCCAAATCCATTTCCTCCACACTTTCCCAAAACCTTTTCCTTGCATAACAGCATTAAGGAAGCTCCACCTAACTAAATCATACGCTTTTGCCAGGTGCACTTTCAGCAGTATGTCTTTTTTCTTAGACACCCTGTAATCTTATTTTGTATAGGCTTGTTGTTAGGCTAATGGGCCTAAAGTTCTCCACCTTCAAAGAATCCTTTTTCTTAGATACAAGGCATATAAATGTCTCATTGATTTTCCTATTTATCACCCCATCTTTGTGAAATTCCTTTAATTAGGCTAGTATGTCCTTCTTGACAACTTTCCAGTTTTGTTGGAAAAAAGCCAATGTAAATCCATCTGGACCTAGGGCCTTCCCTCCATCACAGTTAAAAATAGCTTCTCTTACTTCTTCTTCCTCAAAATTTCTTTCCAACCATTTGTTGTCCTCTCCTGTTATGGGCTGCCAGTCTAGACCCCCACCTTCCATTTATCTAGCCTTTTATCTTCCCACATCTCAGCAAAATGTTTCACAATTAAATTTTGTATCTCCTCCTTAGACTCAACCAGATTTCCCTCTACATTTTCCAATTTGGAGATGATGGCCCGAGATTGGCGTATCGACAAAATACAGCGAAAAAATTTTGAATTGACGTCCCCTTCTGTTGCCCATTTAATCTTCGCCTTCTGCCTACAAAGTCTTTCATATTTGCACTCAATGTCCTGGATGTCCTTCACGAGATTTCTCCTTTCTTCCAATAACTGTCTATTTTCTTCCATCTCCAATCTTCTATCTATTTCTGTCAGGCGGGATTTAAGATTAGCTTCTTTTACCCTATCTTCCTTAACCTCCCTACTCACCCACTCCTTTAATTTGTGCTTCAGATTTTGAAGTTTCATCATAATCTTGTAACCTTCCCACCCTTTGGAAGATTCCTTATCTCATTCCTCTTGCATCAAAGAAAGCGTCTTCTTTTGACAAAGCCAGTCATTATTGAATCTAAAAGGAGGAGGGCCCCACTGGATATATTCAGTATCTAGAACAATTGGCCAATGGTCAGAGGTGACCCTCTGAAGGCCCCAGCCTCTTTGCTGCTAAAATTTTTCACTCCAAACTTCATTGCACAGAAACCTGTCCAATTTCGACATTGCAGCTCTTTCTCTCTCATTACTCAATGTATAGATTAGATTCTTCAATCCAGGTTCAAAGAATTGCATCTCAGTTATCCATTCCTCAAACATCCTCATTGAGCCTGTTCTGTGATGACAGTTCTTTTTTTTAGTGGTAGATAGAGCCATATTGAAGTCCCCTCCCACACACCAGGGACGACCTTGGATCATAGTGGACAAGGCAGTTATCTCCATTAGACACTCCTCCTTTCCTTGCTGGTCACAGGGACTATATACCGCTGTGAACCAACCCCATTCATCCTCCTCCCCCCTTCGAAAATTTATGGAAAGCGTGTGAATTCCTTCCCATTTATTCCTCACCTGAATGATTCTGGATTCCCACATGATGATAATACCTCCAGCTGATCCTACTGCCGAGATGGAAATCCAGTCTGTAAACCTCTTTTTCCATATGGAAGCAACCAGATGGGAGTCGTGGATCTCTCTCTTTGTTTCTTACAGGGTTATTATGTCAGCCTTGGCCGCCATCACCGCCTTCCTTATTAATCGTTTCTTGACTGCGCGCCCACAACCCCGGATGTTCTAGCTTAATATCTTCATAGGAATAAGACAGCCCAAGAGCAACATCGCCCTTTAGTGGATCACCACCATCTGGGTGTTGATTGACAGGAGGAAGTCCCGGACTCTCTCGTACTCCAGTTGTTGAGTGCATCTTCCTTGAGTTTCCTCCTCCTGTCTGGACGTCATCTGTCTTTCATCTTCCATTAGTTCACTTGCTTGTCTCAATAACCCTACTTTCTCCTAATTTGATGTCTTCTCATATTGTTGTACTTCGGAGAGGTAGCTTCCACATATGGCTCATCTGACTCACTTGAGAATGTAGATAGAGTAGGAGCTAAGTTGGGATTTAGGGGGTTACATACCTGGGTATAAGCATCAATGTCTGCTCTGTACTCCATCTCGCTACCCACCGCTGTTTCTGCCTCGGTAAACTCTGCTTCCATGATCAGCGTCTCTGGGACCGTCTTCGAGCCATCCTTGTTGTAGTCCTCATTATAGTAAGATTCCAAGTCCTCTTCTGTGTCGCTATAGCCTGCTTGTCTGGTCCATTGGGCTAAGGCACTTCGTTTCATGTATTTCCTCTCCCTTCCTAGCCTCCTGTAGACTTGAGTAATGGGTTTTTTTTATTTCAAGGCCCATCATTCTGTATCCTTTTTACGGCCTTCGAGCCTACTCTCCACTGTTCCATAGGCTCTTTTTCTTGAGTTTGGTGGATTGGGCTCGATATCCGTGGCCCACTTGCTTTTTGCCGGGTCTGAGTCCAGGCCCACGCATCTCTTTCCTAGTCTACCTGCTCCAACCATTTTGTCTTATTCACCTTATGCGGATAGCCACGACTGCCATTCGCCGTCTAACTCCTCTTCCCTGTCCCATCATCATTGGTGTTGCTTCTGCTTCTTTCAGCTCTCTCTCTCCCCGACCCTCCTTTTCACAAGGGCCATAAACCGCAATGAACCACCACGCATATTCATCTTCTCCTTTGATTTTGATCATCACATAATACTATCCTTCCCACTTCTCTTGAACAATAATATTCCTCATATCCCACGTAATCATGATTCCCCCTGCTGAACCAATAGTTGGGATCGTTGTCCACTCCACAAAACACCTTTTCCATAATTCTACAACCAGATTTCTGTCCATTTGGCTTCTTTTTGTTTCTTGAATAGTGATCAAGTCTGCCTTGGCCGCCGTAATCGTCTTACTTATAAGTCTTCGTTTGTTTGGAGAACCACATCCAAGTACGTTCCAGCTTAGGATCTTCATAAAAACTTTATCAACCCAAAGCAATCAAACCAGGCCTACTACACTGTAATTAGCTTAGTGTAGATTGAGAGCAGAAAATCTTGCACTCTTTCAAGCTCCTTTGCGTGAGAATCTTGGTTAACTTTGCTTTCCTTATCCCCCCTCATCATCTGTTTCTCGCCTTCTAGTAGTCCTATTTGTTGTATCAACATTGTTTTCTGTTTAGCCCTCCTCTTATACTTCTTGTCCTTTGTTGTAGCATGGACACGCCTAGATCCAAAATGTCTATATCACTAGCATAACAGGAGAGAATGGAAGCATAGTAGTGTTTACGAACCTGGTTACGTTCTTCATTCTCCACACTTGCAATGTCACTTAATAGTTGTGTGTCTCCTGCTAGAATATCTACTTTTACTTGTTGAGTTTTTGGTACCCTCTCCATATCAGCCTGCGTTAAGTATTCATTGTAGTCCAAGTGAGTCGTCTCCTCCAACTTGCTATCCTCTACCTGGGCTTCCCACCACGCCTAGGCCCCAAATCATTTTTGCTCGTCCTTTGTTACTCCTTTGATAGACCTTTAAGTTAGATCTATCCAATAGTTTGCCTTTTTTCTTGGTCCATTTCCTTTTCGGGCCCCCTTCTATCATTATCTGTTTCTTCCATAAACTTTGTGGGCCTTTCCCATAACTTTTCTTGTTCAACTTCTCTCATCTCGACCCATTTTGCCTTTCGTTGTCCGAATACCCTAACCCATTCATTTTTTCCTATTAACAGGTGCTCGGGCCTGGTCCATTTTGTGTGGCCCATTCGGTCATCATCTCGTTCTTGCCAACCATCATAACTTCCTGCTCCCCAGTAGTTCGAGTCAATGGTCTCCTCCAACTCACTATCCTCTACCTGGGCTTCCCACCACACCTGGGCCCCAAATCATTTCCGCTCTTGTCCTTTGTTGCTCCTTTGATAGACCTTTAAGTTAGGTCTATCCAATAGTTTGCCTTTTTTCCTTGTCCATTTCCTTTCTGGGCCCCCTTCTATCATTATTTGTTTCTTCCATAAACTCTGTGGGCCTTTCCCAGAACTTTTCTTGTTCAACTTCTCTCGTCTAGGCCCATTTTGCCTTTCGTTGTCCGAATACCCTAACCCATTCATCTTTTCCTATTAACAGGTGCTCGGGCTTGGTCCATTTTGTGTGGACCATTCGGTCATCATCTCGTTCCTGCCAGCCATCATGACTTCCGGCTCCCCAGTCAGTGGCAGTTGACATACCGCCATTGTTACGTCTACTTCGCCCCCTGATACGCTATCACTCGCTAAACGTTCATTCTCTTCGTCAGCGACCTGCACAACATCATCATCACTGCTCAATCTCTCGATTTCGGAGCTTCGTCAGTCATCGATGCTCTACACACTGGCATCCGTAACTTCGTCCAGGTGGTTGTCGGCAAAATTCTCCAGAATTTGAAGTCTGAGTTCTCTCACCTCTAAGCCCCAGTTCCGTTCAATTTCCATCAACCTAAGTTCCTAAATCCCATGATCACCATAGATTCCAAACTCCTTTGGAAGGAACCCGAATTCATGACCTCGCAGACTCAAGAAGGTCGTTTCCATGGAAGCATTCGAGTTGGTAATGTTTGCGATGTCCAGAAGACCACCGCAGGCCTCACCTATCTTTTCGAATGTCTATATATTCCAATCCTGGAATCGTATACCTTCAACTCCCAACCGAGAATTTCTGCAAGCAACCAGCCCTCCTATTATAGCCATATCCTTGATCCATTCTTCAGAGTAGAATCCTCCAAGCCTCATGTGGTACTTCTCCTTCCGTATAATTTTGATGTCTTATTTCTCATGACATAGAATTATGCTTCAAGCTACATCCAACCTTCGGATGGGGATATCCTATTTTAGAATCTGACGGAGTAATCTTTCAACCGTGCGCCATGGTGTTTCATCTGATGTGCGAATAATAAGAAATTTCTTCGCCTTCTTATTCCATTCATTCCTCCCTTCAGGCCCTTGCCTCCTTCTTTCTACACCATGTATTCGCTTAAATCTATGTTTCCCTTCTAGTCCTCTCCTCCATGTTCCTCTCTTTTTGTTTCCCTCAGCATCTTTGGATCTTCTTTCTTGCAACACTATTTATTTCT
>JAJIYU010014275.1:0-13384 GCA_030144865.1 Tinospora cordifolia
TATTTAATCATATGCATTTTTTCTATGTACATATTCCCCTAATATATAATATGGACATTTATTATGTTAAATACACCTTATTTACTCACATATTAGTCAATATGTGTATTTTTACTTTATTATTATTATTATTATTTTATTTATTTATTTTTCTAAACCTTAATTTTTCATTTAATTATCAAATTAAGGTTTTATTTGTTTAATTTTCACAATAACTCTAATTTACTTTATTTTTTACGTGTTATCCCACAATTTGCACCCAAGAGAATTTTTAAATTAATTTATTTAATTATTTCACAAAATTCTGGGGTATTACAGAAGCAAATCCAGATTTAAACGAAATAGTGGAGGCCTTCCCAGATGAGCGTCTCTTGGCAGCAAATGACATCCTTCCGTGGTACACAGATTTTGCTAACTACAAAGCTATAGGCATGACACCACCAAATCTATCTCAAAGCCGGTTAAAACATTTTTTACATGAAAGTAAGTTCTATCTTTGGGATGATCCTTTTCTTTATCGAAGGTATGCTGATAAGGTGATTCCTCGTTGCATTCCTGATCATGAAATTAACAAAGTTCTCCATGATTGTCATGCTTCACCTTATAGTGGTCACTATAGCCATCAAAGAACAGCTAGACGTGTCCTTGAGAGTGGGTTTTATTGGCCAAGCATGATAAAAGATGCCTATCAGTTTGTCAAGACATGTGAAGCATGTGAGAAGCAAGGAAATATTTCCAGGAAGAATGAAATGCCTCTTACATCATTTGTGGAAGTAGAATTGTTTAATGTGTGGGGCATTGAATTTATGGGGCCATTTCCACCATCAGATGGCAAGCAATACATCCTGTTAGTAGTTGATTATGTCTCCAAGTGGGTGGAAGTGGCCACAACAAAGAATGATGCACGAGTAGTCCTAAAATTCCTTAGGTAGATTGAAACTCTGAAGACTGAGAAAGTGAGGAGTGGAAACCAAACCACAAGTGGAGAGAACTTCCCACAGATTCTCAAAATAATCAAATTTGTCTTGAACACTGCTTAGGAATGACCATAGGAGGGAAATGAAGTAGGCCATCGTTGTTTGAGTCATAGCCTAAAGGCTGGTCCTAGCATTTATAATCCTTGTAACCAATTTTGAGCCTTACAGCTTGTTTTCTTGTTATGAACCTAAACATTATATATAGAAACACTTGATCCTTTTATGAATATCTCAGTTAAACCTATTTGTGTGCACTCATGGTTGTAATATCACATATTCTGATGATGCAAAAGGAGAAAGGGATGCGAACATTGAAATATGTATATGTTCAGTTACGGTATTCCATTCAAAAAAAAGAAAGAAAAAAAGAGTTATTTTCATAGTATTTCAGTATTATCAATGATAGCTAAACTTTTATGAGTATACATATGAGTATAATTTGGAGTGCATATACTGAAAGAAGTTTGGGGGAGCTATAAAGACATGGTTGTGAGCATGAACAAAGAAAAACAAAGGATGGACTAGAAATGTTCAAGCTATATTAAGAAAATCAAACAAATGAGGTTATTATTATTGCTATGAGTGTACACCTGAGTCAGATTTAAATTCCTATAACACTTGTACCTTGAGCCAGGCCACGTTACAACCTAAAAGAAAGACCTCTGATCCTGACTATAGTTTGACTTGAGTAAAAGATAGATAGATGAGAGAATTGAGAGGGTCTGTGTACTTAGGTATTAGGAAATGATTTTTGTGAGTAGAATGGTACCCGCAAATCACCTACAAAGTCCAAGAGGATTGAGATACTGACAGATGGAGGGTGAAGTTAAGGAAGAATGAAGGATGAACCAAAAATCAAGACAAACTGAATGTCCCTAAGGGAGTGTTAATGAGTCATAAGCTATGGGAATGGAAAATTGAGGTTACATTGATGAGTGAAAAAGAATTTGAATTCTATATGGCATGACATATTCATTTTAGAGTAGAATCATTGTTCGAGGATGAACAATAGTCTAAGTTTGGGGGTATTTGTTAGTTGCATAGTAAACTAATATTAGAATAGGTAAAATGATGCATTTTGTAGGAAATAAGAGAAAATATAAGTAAAAAATTGCATAATTAGCAATAGTTGCATGCAGTTAGGAATTATATTGTTTAATAACTTTTAAGCCTCATTTGCTATTGTTTCAATATTTTTTATGAGAAAATGATGTCTGGGAAAGGAATTTGCATGTATTACAGGACACAGGTTGATACACATAAAGAATGCATCAGAAGAAGGCATAAAAGAGATGGAATCAAGAGCAAACACCAGCAGACCGCGGTACAAGAACTGAAGACTGTAGTCAGAACAAAAGAACAGAACTAGTGAATAACACACTGGTGACCGCGGTCCATAAACTGGAGACCGCGGTCATCAGAACGTGGTTGGCACAGAAAATTGACAGACCACGGTTGACAGAATGCATGAAATCTGGGTTTTTGACATCAAATTCATGGACCGTGGTCACTGATTGAGGTCATTCGATTGTATAGCGAGATTTTCGTATTTTTTAGGGTTTTTAGTGCAGGACTATAAATAGAAGAAGGGAATTAGAGTCTAGAGGGTGGAAGAGAGAATAAAGAGGGGAACACTGTAACGGTTACTAGGGCATGAAATACTAGGTTTTTATTGATTTTTGAAGATTGTTAAGAGATTTGAGTATGTACTGCTTATTTGAATTTAATTTTATGCTTTCCTTTACATTCATGTCGAGCTAATCAGTATTATTGTCTGGGATGTGATTGTTCAAAGCATAGTTTGTAATATCTAATTGTAGTTGCTAATTTATAGATTCTATTCCTTATTGTGTAGACTTAAAACTTTATGTCTACTGGCCATAGATGTATTGAACTTAGTATTTTAGTCTATCTCGGGAGAGAAGCCTAAAATATGGATATCACAATCTGGACCTAGACCAGTTGATTGATCAGGAGATTGTTGACAAATCTAGGGAGTTGCACAGGGATTGTTAGTCTAAACACATAGATTGTCAAGTGAATGCCTCAGGAGAGGGTTTGACGAAACAAATGTAGTGAGTGTTGAAACACCTTGGGAAAGGGTTTCAACCATTGATGCTATAACTCATAGATTAGCTAATTCACAAACACAACGAAGATTTGCAAACTATGCGATGACATTCATTATCCTAGGTATGTTTTTCTATTGAATTCTTAAAATTTATCATTATCTTGTTTACAACAGCTTCTGGTTTTGAAATTAACTTAATCAGATTCAATCTAGTCTTGATAAAACTGTGATCATTAGTAACTCTAGTATTAAAAATCAAAAGCTACCCTTGTTCCCTGAGGACGATACCCGGACTTACCGGATATTACTACTGCAATTCCGTACACTTGCGGGGTTGCTAACAGTTACGTCATAGCCATAGAAAGGTAAGTTATATAGGTCGACTATTAAAAGTTTATACCCAAACCTAAGGTCACAACTACACATCTTTTTTGAAGTCATAATGGTCCCTAATGGTGTGGACACATTCAAAGTCACAAGCATTGTTTTTGTCACAAGTTGTAACTTATCAGCTAGTTTTTCAGAGATAAAAGATTTTGAGGCACCTGAGTAAAAAAGTAGTCTCACAGCAACATTAAACAATAGAAACGTACCTTCTACTACAAGGGCCTGGTCTTCCTGGGTCTCAACCGCAAACATTTTGGCCTGGTTTTGACCACGACCTTGGTTTTGCCCTTGATTGGCATTCTAATTCTGTCTAGCTTGAGGACGCCCATTCTAACTTTCCCCTTGAGTATTCTGTTATTGCTGCTGGGAAGGTTGAGCTGGTGCAGTTGGAAAATTTTTTGCCAAATTACCCTTCTGCTTGCATACGAAACACAATCCCAGCCTCTAAGCTTCTTCCCTTGACCCTTCTTTGTTCTGCCCCTATTTCTATGGAGCCTTACCACTTTTATTTTTCTTCTGGGTCCCTTGTTGGTCCTTTCTAATTTCGTTTTGCTTATTCTTTACTCTCAACCTTTGTTCCAGGTTGAGCTCTTGTTCCAAGATTAAAGCCCGTTCTAAAACTTCTTTGTAGGTTTGGAGGCTTAATGTCATGATGACTTTTTCGATCTTGATCTTGAGACCTTGTGCAAATCTATTGGCTTTCATTCTCTCTTCTCGGATTAGTTCCTTAGAAAATTTGGCTACTTTAATAAACTTCCTCTCGTATTCAGTTATTGTGAGATCCATCTGGTTGAGTCTCATGAAGTCTTCTTGCAGCTTTTTGAGAGTTGCCTCTGCGAAGAACTTGTTGTAAAATTTTTCTCTGAACTCTCCACAGGTCATGGTCTTAACGTCAGTGCTGGGATCCATCTGCATTATCCTCCACCATCCACAGGCTGGTCCTTTGAAATGGCGTGTGGCTAGTGCTACTCGTCTTGAACCTGTCACCTGCAACACATTTAGTAACTCCTCCATCTCCTGGTACCAAAGATCAACAGAAATGCAGTCAGTAGTTCTATTGAATAAAGGAGGGTGAAGCTTTTACAAGTCCAGCAGCATCTTCTTCTATTTTTCATCTTCTAGGTCTTCTAGATTCCTTTGACACTCCTAGGGTATTGGTGTTGGAACTTGGACTGGAATAGGTTCAGGTGCTTGAGGCTGAGGAGCCACCTGAGGGATTATTTATGGAAGTGTCCTTCTCAGTTGATCTAGTACCCTCTGTGACATTTTATTCACCATGGCTTACATCTGTGCATCCATTCGTGCCTCCATCCTAGCAAGCAGTTCTTGCTCTCGTTGTCTAGTCTCTTCAGAGGTGGTGGATCGAGTTACGTACCTCCTAACTCCAGCCATTTACTTGTAAATTGAGCAGAGTGTCAGTATGTGTCAAATATTCGTACTATCATGGTTCTAGATTCATGTTTCTAGGTTTTCGATTTGTTCAGTGGCCTAAAGTCTTTCTTCTAGGTTCTTTTCATATGTATTAGGTACAAGATTTGGTTTTAAAGCAAATAAACATTACAACATGCATATCATACAATCATACAATCAAGCTAGCATAGTAAGGTTCCAAGGTTCCACCTAAGCTTTCAGGTTCAAGTGTCACATACCACTCTACCCCTTCCACTTAAGCTTTCACTCAAAATAGAGTCGCATGCAAACAATTTCGCAAATTGCTCGATAACTAAGGTTCCTGAGCCCACTATATTCAACCATCCCATACCAGCGAGCATAGAGAAACCCGTTCTGCCAGAGTTACCGCTCATTCACCACACATGGTCCATCATTCTCCGAGTCTAGGCTTCCTCCATAACCCCGAATTCCTATGCATCCCATACTACATAGAAACAGAAAATTATAGAAGTTTCCCGATCTCGTTTCCTGATCAAACAATTTTCTGTTTTCACAAAAGTTTCAGTATCTAGCCTATGTCCTAGAGTTTTATGCTTTTGATCCACTGTGCCACCTATGGCTACACCCGTTTCTACCTAATGTCTTTTCTTTGGACCTCGGGTTTGATTTTGGTTGACTTACAACCTCTGTCAAGTCAAGATATCACCTTTGTCATCTTTTTTGACTTCTAATCAATTCCTTGCCCTAATTTCCAACCTTCTCATTTTCTTTAATAAAAAGTAAGGGTGTTATTCAACTTGGACTAATCACATGAACTGGTGGGACAACCTCCAGATCAGACGACGAGATTGAAGTCTGCTTAGCAATCGTGCTTTCTAGGGTAGGATAACCCACCTCCCTTTTAATGTTTAACTTTACTCGGGACAAGGCTTACCTACTATCAACTCAACTTGTAGTCTTTGTATCTAAAAAAAATATTTCAAAACATATATTTTCTTTTTTTGAAAACACTTTCTAAAACATTCTACAATTTCAAAAATAGAAGGTAGGGCATTCTAAATTCAATTCAATTTAAGGTGAAACCCCAAGTTGAGTTTCTAATTCTAGTCAAACAGCCACTGATTGATTTTCTAATTCTAGCCCAGTGTTTCTAATAACTGAGCTCTAATACCATACTTAGTATCAGAGGAAACTTTCTGTTCTTGGCCCAGCAACTAATGCCTAGGCTCTGATACCATGCTTGGTATCAGAGGAAACTTTCTGTTCTTGGCCCAGCAACTAATGCTTAGGCTCTGATACCATGCTTGTATCAGAGAAAACTTTCTATTCTTCGCCCAGCAACTAATGCCTAGGCTGTGATACCATGCTTGTAACACCCAACCCCCGAATCTTTAAGCATGGGACATAACCACCATTCTCTTGACATTGGACTTAACCAACTGGCGGGTTGGGTTGGTGTTACTTTACAAGTGACACACACTTGGTCTTCTCTTTTTCAATATCTTGTGCCTTTGTATAGAAATTCAAGAATACAAAATTTTTACTTTAATAAAATCAAGGCAAATTAAAAGAAATAAAGAAATTCAAACTATTTTATTCATAAAAGAAAAAAAATTGAAAGTACAAAAATTTTCGAAAAAACTAATTATTATAGCGAAAAACTTCAAAATACTTTTCAATAGAAAATATTTAAACTTTGGGCAACATGCCCTTAAAAATTCTAAAAATCATAACGTAGAAACTTTCTAAGAATTATCCATGTTCAACTGTTTCATAGGTTTCACGTTCTTGAAAATAATAAGAAAGGAAGGAGTGAGCACAAAACCAAGTAGATCATTTTCAAACAACCATCTTTCATATTCAAACTTATAACACAATCATAATTATAACACTTGCAATCATTAGGCGTTTCAAACAACAATTTGTTCAAGTCGAGTCTCAGACCAAAAGGGCCTTTAATCCCTTGATGCTCTTAACTAAGTAAACGGGGCCCACTCAGCATCAACTCGTTCGTGGCATGTGTCAGCATCAACTCGTTACACGTGGTGACTCACAAGGTACTATGGTACACGACCTCAAGTACTTAGGTTTAAAAACCATATGACCTAACTCATATGAAAAGAACATCCATAGCGTTGCCTTGACCACTATGATGGTACGTGGCTATTATCACCATTCTCTCAGCTTAACTCTCATATCATGATCTCATAAAATAAATTTTAGAATATGAAATCAAACTAAAATTCAGAATATACACAATCAATTCATGAAACACTCATAAAACATGCATCATACTTCAATTTAAAAGCCTAAGCATGTTAACATGGCATGGACGATATAATTGCTTAAATATGAATCAAAACTGAAAAACTAAAATAAACTTTTAAAATTCTAAAACTAAAATTGAAAATCTTTGATTTCAGTGAGAAACACACAAACAATGAGTATGTCATAAATTTAAATAAGAACAAAAGGGTGTTCTAGAAATCACTTCCACATGGTGAGGCTTTTTTCAGAAATTTCGACAGCAATTCCCCCACGTACTAGTGCCAACGAAGATCACCCAAATTAATTCCCCAACCCAAGAGAAAAACTTCTCATACACAAGAGAGAGGAAAGAAAGGTGAAAAGAAGTGCCTAGAAGGGGGCTTAGAGAAAATAAGAGGAAATTTTAAATCTTATTTTCAGAATGAAGTGAGAACCTAGGGGGTTTATATAGATTTTCAAAGGGAAAAAAATAGAAAATTTTGAGTTTTTCTTGGAGTAAAACACCTAAATTCTCTAGAATTTCATATTTCCTAATTATAAGAAGAAAATAAGTATTATCGAATTTTTTAAAAAAAATTTAAAAAATAAATTTTTGGTATTTACCTTAATTTTTTGGTAATTTTCGATGAATTTTCTATCAATTTTTTTGCATTTTTTCATATTTTATAAATCGGCTAATATCTCAACGCATCGAATCATCCTTGAGACATGCACATGGATCAGATCAAAGGGTCGAGATTGGTGCCTGTAGAGTCGCATCGTGCGCCTTTGCGATCGAGATTCACAGCTTTGATTGCGGTAGTCCGATCGTCCTTGATCATCTTACGGTTGTCAGATCGTGAGATCAGATTCAGATCGGCGGTTTGCAGCCGTTGGATGCATTTTGAGTTATATTTGTATGATATTTAGCCGAATTTCATGTTCTATTTTTGGATTTTTGCCAAATCTTAATCCAAATTGACTTTCTAATCTTGTTTTCATCAAAAATTGCACATATCCTTGTATTTTTGGTTATGATATCCCATGATATACATTATATTCATATATTTTCTTCCAAAAATCTATTAAATTTATTTTATTCCTTATTTGGCTAAACTAGGACTTAACAAATTTTTTATCTATCAATTCAGTATCTCTAAATAAATTTTCAAATTTCATACGAATTTTTGAGATGTTAAAGTTCAATTCCTTGAAATGACGAAATTAGGATGGGTGAGCACATAGCCTGGTGGATCATTAAAAAATAACCAAATTATTGTTTCAAATCAATAAAACATCCAATTTCAGATACTTACAAGCATTAAGCGTTTGAAACAATTTTTTTTTTTGTTTGTTAATAGTAGTAACTTGGACTAAAAGGGTTTCAACCTTTGATGTTCTTAGCAAAACACCTCCCTTGAGTGAAGAGACATTCCTTTTAGCCAAACTTCATTGGACGTAGGGCTTAACCCATATTCCAAGTATTTTTAGGACATTACCCATATGAAATGATCATATGTAAAGAACGCCCACAGTAATCCCTATAGATTGTTATGACAGTACGTTGTTCTTATCTTTATTCATCTTTCTTTAATCAACCATACATGGATCATTAACTAAATCACATAAATTCATTATGATGATCAAGTCAATATGAAAGGCATGAAACATCATATAAGATGCATTATTCATCAAAATAAAGCTAAGCATGAGAGATCTATGCATGGCATGATTCAATGAATGAATTAAGATGGCATATAGGTTAAATTGAAAATCAAAACATGCTTATCAAATTGAAATTGAAATATGCATGATAAACTGACTTTAAAACATTCGTAAACATTTCATTAATCTAAAATAATATGGTGAAGGTTCTAGAAATCACTTCCACCTAAATTGAATTGAAATTCAAAAAGTGGGCAGCACTTCGACACTTTGACACTTTCAAACCCTCAAGAACACTCAAGAATTGAGTTCACACTCAAGAATACTCAAGAACACTCAAGAATTGAAAAGAGGTGCCAAGAATGTAACACCCCAACCCCCTAGAAATAGGTTTAAGCTCAACCATAAGGCGGGTTGGGTCCTATATTACATTTATAAGTACACAACTTGCATCTCAATTCCTTTATTCTAATACTTATGGAAATACTCATAAATAAACTTCTATCGATATATTCAAAAAGATAATGTAATGGAATAAATGAAAACTTCAAATATTTATTCATTCAAATAAAATAAAAAGATTACATTCTTGAATCAAATCCAAAGATTGAGTATATAATTCTAAAATTTAAAAGTAAAATTCAGCGGAAGTCTTTAATTCAAAATTTGGAGCATAATGCCCTTACAATATAAACTTTCTAAAAGTAGACTTTAAAAAATCCATAGTCTTCATGTAATTCAATTTCCTCCAAAATAGAAGGTAGGGATAAGCACATAGTCCATTGGATCATTCATTAAACAACTAGGTTATTATTTCAAATTAATAGCACATCCAAATTCAAATACTTTCATGCATTAAATGATTTACACAACTTTTTGGTTGTAGTCGATGTTAAAACTGAAAGGGCTCTACTCCTTTGATGTTCTTAATTTAGATATCCCTCTTTAGGTTGGAAAAACATTTCTTTGTCACTTTCAATTGGGTGCCACATATCAAGTATCTCTTAGTCGCGTCTCGCAACCACACACTCTAAGCATGTGCTAAGAACACCCATAGCACCCATATGGGTCACTATAACAGTATGTGGTTCTTACCTTCAATTTCTTATATTTAAGATCACATAATTGTAATGAAATTTAAAATGTAAATTTTAGAATTTTAAACATCCAAGAAAGTATGAAAACATCACATAGCATGCTTGAAACATTAAATTAAATCCTAAACATGGATTCTAAGCATGACATGCTCTAATGAATAATTAAAACATAAACACGTGCTGAACTAAAATTAAAATATGATTAAACATGTTGAAAATTAGAACTTAAACAAGCATGAGCATGCTAGAAATTTGAAAGAGCAAAGTAGAAGTTTAAGAAATCCCCTCCACCTTAATCCGAGTTTCTTGTTGAATCTGGTAAAAGTTTCCCTTATCTACCACATTCAGAACTTCGAGAACTTTTAACCACCAACAAAAACTACTTCAACAACTCTCAAGATATTGAAACCAGAACTTCTCACACAAGAGAGAAAAGAGAAATGAGAAGAGATGCCAAGAAAAGGGCTTAGAGCAAGCAACTAGGGAAGTGTCAACTCTTTGCTTTGGGATGAAAAGAATGAGAGCATGAGGCGGTTTATATAGAGTTTCATTAGAACTAGTGGACGGTTTGGGCATGTTCACACTAGGAAACCTTTCCTTTCCTCTATGGGGATGTTTTGGAATGCATAGATTGAGTGTGCACACGATTTAGAATGTGGGCTGATTTGGTTTCCATTTCTCGTGTGAACACAAGATATAAGCTTTATTTGATTTCTATTTATATGTAGACACAAAAAAGATTTAGAATACTTGTTATTCTTTGGTTGGAAGTTAATCTAGATGTGATATTGTGAGCAAGGCAACTTTCCAATATGTTTTGGTAATTGATTCTTCTTCTTATGCATACCAAATAAATAAGATTTGACAATCTTCTATTTGAATTAGAAACTTCTGATCTTGTTCCTAAGGTGTTTAGAAACATTTATCAGCAACGTCTATTCTTGGATTAGAAACTTTTAATCTTGTTCCTTGGGTGTTTAGAAATATTTTTACCAACTTTTATTCTTGAATTAGAAACTTCTAATTTGGATTATTTGGGATGTTTTTGGTGTGTAAAGCATGGTGTATATGATCACATCATGGTGAACATGGAATCATTCGTTCATGGTTTCTTAATTTGCATAGGTTGGTACATGTTCTACTATATGGTTTGAAAACCTTGCTTGGAAAATTAAAGAAGATTAATGGTTTTTTTTTAAAAAACTCCATGTACTGGGGGATGGACGGCTGCTGGTGCATCACTTAGATTATGATCAGGGTGTAGCCAGGGCGTCATCGTGGGTATTTCCAAACTGGGCCAAACTGTGAGTGGCTGTGTGATCCTCGGCTTTGGGAGATCATAATAGTTTCTATATGATTTCTATATCTTCATGGATCGATGTCGCGCCCGGTTGTGTCTAGGACCACAAGGTGGATATCGAGGGTGGTTCGCTCTTTCAGTTAATTCCTAACAGCGTCAGATAGATCAACAAAAATAACCAATTAAGTGATTGAAACGCCCTAATGTAATGAAACTGTATGCATGTTTTTGTATGCAGGTCTGTATAACGCTAGTGATGTGTAGGAGAGATCCACTAGGCTTTTGAGCTCACCCCATTTTTATCTTATAGGTACTCATGGGCCTGGCGATTAGTGAGGATTGGTTAGACCCTGGAGACTGGTGGAGAGTTTTCAGAGTTGTTTTATTTTGAACTCTATTTCAAGTTTATGTATTTTGATCATGGGCATGTTGCCTAACTAATTATCATTTTGTGTAAATAGAAATGTTTTATATTATGAAACACTATTTGAAACTTTGGCCTATGAGCCTATTATTTTGTTTATGTTATATGTTGAACAAATATTTCATGGTTTGAAATGTTATGAATGAATAGTGATCCATTCAATGATTTCAGACGAAAGTTTTGAGATTTGAAAGCTTTTGCAGGTACTTTGATTTTCTGTATCATTTCCTATGAAATTTCGGTGATATAATTTTGAATCCTATTTGAAAACATATTGAAAGTTTATTTGACAATGAGCCTCGTGTAAGAGATTGTTTTGTTTTGAAATGAACAAAGAAAAGAAATTATTAGACTTAAATTGCATAGAAATGGAAAAAGAATGAAGTCACACATCTCGGTGCTTCGGCGGGCACATTCGCCAAGTTGTGATGTCCCGTGATGCTTGACTGTAGAGTTGTGAAAGTTTTGGTGTGGGGGCTAGGGTGTGACATGAACACCTATAAAAATGCCCTCTTGCTCACATTCATTTTATTCCAAAGCCAAGAGTTGACACTTCCCTCTTTGCATGTTTTTGCCCTATTTTTGGCATCTTTTCTCACGTTTCTTTTCGCTCTTGTGTGAGAAGTTTTTATTTTAGTATTTTGGAGAGTTGTTCTTATTGGCGGTTAAAAGTTCTTGATGTTTTGAAAGTGATAGATAAGAAAAACCTCTGCCGGATTCAACAAGAAATTCAAATTAAGGTGGAGGGGATTGTTAAACCTCTAGTTTGTTATTTAAAATTTCTAGCATGTTTATGCTTATTTAAATTCTGATTTTCAGGATGGTTTATTTCAGTTTTCAGCATGAATGATCGTATTTTAATTTCAATTTAGCATGTTTTTATGTTTTAATTATTCATAATACCATGCCATGCTTAGATTCCATGCTTAGAGTTACTTTGAAGTTTCAAGCATGCCATATGATGTTTTCATGCTTCCTTGGTTGTTTAAAATTTTGAAATTTATATTTTGAATTTTTTATGATTATGTGATCTTAAACATAAGAAAGTGAAGATAAGAACCACGTACTGTCATAGTGATCCCTAGGGATGCTATGAATGTTCTTATCACATGCTTGGAGTGTGTGGTTGCGAGGCACAACTAAGAGATACTTGGTATGTTACATTGAATGGAAAGTAACAAAAGAATTGTCCTTCTAACCTAAAGAGGCGTATCTAAAGTAAGAACACCAAGGGAATAAACCCACATTCAATCATAATGTTAGCTTGAAACCAAAATGTTGTGTGAATCACTTAATGCATTAAAGTGTGTGAAATCCGATGTGTTATTGATTTGAAATAGTAACTTAGTTGTTTAATGAATGATCCACTAGGCTATGTGCTCACCTCCTTCCTTTTATTTTTTTGGAAATTGAATGAACCATAATGTAACGACCCATATTTTTGGACATTCAGTCGATGGATTCGCCATGCATTTTTTTTTATCAATTAATGAATTATAAATGAGAAATACATGATTATACAAAAATACGAAATTTTTCGGTAATAGTATTAATCAAAGTGTGTATTAAATGGTAATACATGATTTTTGGTTATTATATTATTTAATAAGTGTGTAATACCCCAAAATTTTGTCAAATAATTAAAGATAAATAAGTTTGAGAAAAATAAATAAAATAAGTTGAATAAATTAATTTTGGGTGCAAATGGTGGGCTGACACATGAAAAATAAAATAAATTGGAGATATAGTGAAAATTAAACAAATAAAACCTTAATTTGATAATTAAATGAAGAATTAAGGTTTAGTAAAATAAATAAATAAAAA
>JAJIYU010014276.1:0-13320 GCA_030144865.1 Tinospora cordifolia
ATGATATCCAGTCTCACCGTGTTAAATATCTTAAAACTAGTTGAACTTGGTTTAGTCTTAGTCAAGGCAATTTTATTTCTAGTTTTACCTTTTAATTGATTGTTCTATAGACTTATTAAAGTTCATTGAATACACTTGATCTTGTGTTTGTTTTCGGTGTTCTAGGCTTGCATGAGTAAACATCCTTGTGACCCTTAAGATCCAGATTTGCTATAAAAATTAATCAGATTTGATTGGAAGCTCAAGGGCGAGTACCTACTATGGCTGATAGTGGATGTTCTAGTGTGGGGAATAATAGAGAAGTGCAACATAGAGAAGCACCATTAAGACACTTCTTCAAACCATTCTTGAATAATAATTACTCGAGCATAGCAAGGACACCGATAAATGCAAATAACTTTGAGTTGAAGCCTTCTTTAATTATAATGTTGTAGTAGCAACAGTTTGGAGGCTCAACAATTGAAAACCCTATGGCTCATCTTAATTTGTTCATGGAGATTTGTGATACTGTCAAGATGAACGGGGTAACTGAAGACCAGCTTAGGCTGAGGCTTTTCCTTTTTCCTTAAGGGATAAAACCAAAAGTTGGTTGCAAACTTTGCTTCCCGAAAGTATCACGACATTGGAAGAAATGGGCCAAAAATTTTTGCAAAAATATTTCACACTAGCTAAAGTGCATCAATTGCGGGGTGAAATCAGTTTCTTTAAGCAATCTGAATTTGAATCACTGTATGAAGCTTGGGAAAGGTTCAAAGATCTATTGAGGCGATGTCCGCAACATGGATACCTTCCTTGGCTCCAAATCCAGATGTTTTATGACCAACCAGGGCTTTGGTAGACTCTGTAGCTGGAGGGTCATTGATGGGAAAGTCCACCACGGATGCCACTCAACTAATTGAAGACATGGCAGCTAATCCATATGGTCATAGTACAGAAAGAGGAACAACCAAAAGAGTGGGAATTCATGAAGTGGATGAAATTAGTGTTTTGCATTCTCAAATTGTGGGAATGACTCATAGATTGAATTTGTTGGAAGAGAAGAATAGTAGTAGACATTTTCAAAATCAGCAAACTCAATATGTGCAATCCATTGCTAAAGCTAACAAGAAGTCTTATCCTAGAGAGGCTTCCATTGAGCAAATGAATGCTATGAACAGATTCAGTGGATACCAATGACCAGCTGGGGGGGGGGGGGGTGGTATAATGTTCCCAAGTACTATCATCCTGGAATGAGAAATCATGAGAACTTCTCATATGCAGGCAGCATGAATGTTTAACTTCCACCCGGATTTGTGGCACAACAACCCTTACAGGATAAAAAACCATCCTTGGAAGATAGGCTTAATGAAATGATGAACATGCATTTAAGGTTCTTCAAGGAGTTAACGAGAAGGGTAGACAAAAATGACAATAGCGTTTCTGGCATTGAGATCCAAATTGGAAACATGAATGCCACAATTAAAAGTTTAGAAACTCAAGTGGGACAGTTAGCCCTGATAATGTCAAACTAGCAGCGTAGTTCATTCCCAAGTGACACTGAAGTTAATCTAAAAGGGAGCTGTAAGGCGGTGGTTACTAGAAGTGGCAAAGAAGTAGCAAGCCCACCATGTTCAGCTATTCCATCCATTGAAGCTGAAGATATTGTTTGCTACGAGAAGAATGTTCCAAGGCAACCAACTGTACAAAATGTAGAGCTTTCAAAATCACAAGGGAAAGCCAAGGAAAGTGTCACTCAAGAGGGTAAGGTCTTCGAGTATCCACCATTGCCATTCCCTCAAAGGTTCCAAAAGAAGAAGTTGGATGAACAATGTGCTAAATTTCTGAAAATGTTCAAGAAGATCCATATCAAGATTCCATTTGCAGAAGCTCTGCACAAATGCCCAACTATGCAAAGTTTATGAAGAAGATTATGTCTAAGAAGAAAAAGTTAAAAGACTTCAAAATGGTTAAGCTTACTGAAGAATGTAGTGCCATCCTCCAAAAGAAACTTCCTCAGAAATTGAAAGATCCAGGCAGTTTTACTATACTTTGCAACATAGGTTCTGAAATCTTTGAGAAAACATTATGTGATCTTGGGGTAAGCATTCATCTCATGCCTTTGTTAGTGTGCAAGAGGTTGGGAATGCCAATTATCAAGCCAACCAAAATCATTCTTCAATTAGTAGACAGATCCTTAACATACCCAAAGGGTGTTATTGAGGATGTGTTAGTCAAGATGGATAAATTCATATTTCCAGTGGACTTCGTGGTTTTAGACATGGAAGAAGATTGTGAAATACCACTCATTCTGGGGAGACCATTCTTGGCTACAGGTCATGCACTCATAGATGTCCATAAAGGAGAGTTAACCTTGAGAGTGGATGAAGAAAAAGTTGTTTTCAATCTCTACAAAGCAATGAACTACCCCAATGACTTGCACAAATGCAAAAGGGTAGAAGTTATAAACTCTTGCATTGTTGAGGTGGTGGATGAATTTAGCTCTCAAGATGGTTTGGTGGGATGTATTTCTCATTCACTTTCCTTTCCCCAATTTATGACTGAAGATGAGAATCTAATTGTGTTAGCTTTAGAAGCATGCCCACCAGAGCCTAATAGTTTAGAAGCACCATTAGCTGAAGCTCATCAATCTGAAGATGTTTAAGAAACTCTCAGGGCCATTGATTTGAAACCACTGCCAAAACATTTGAAATATACTAATTTGGATGAAGCACAATCATTTTCAATCATTATCTCCTCTTCATTAACCCTTGCTCAAGAAGAAAAGTTGTTGAAAGTGCTGAAAGATCACAAGGCTGCCATAGGATGGACTATTGAAGATATCAAAAGGATAAGTCCGACTATTTGCATGCACAAGATCTTAATGAAAGATTCACATAAGCCTACAGTGGAGCACCAGCGAAGACTCTACCCTATCATGAAGGATGTGGTGAAGAAGGAAGTAATGAAATGGTTGAATGAAAGAATTATTTATGCAATATCAGATTTACCATGGGTTAACCCCATTCATGTTGTGCCTAAGAAAGGAGGGATCACAGTTGTTACAAATGAGAAAGGAGAGATAATTGCTTCAAGGACAACTACAGGATGGCGTGTGTGCATAGATTATAGAAAGTTGAACAAAGCTACCTGCAAGGATCACTTCTCTTTGCCTTTTATGGATCAAATGTTGGATCAGATTGCTGGGTATGATTTTTATTGTTTCTTGGATGGGTACTCCGAGTACAATCAGATAGTCATTTCACCAGAGGATCAAGAGAAGATAACCTTCACTTGCCCATATTATGCATTTAGGAGGATGCCTTTTTGTTTGTGTAATGCACTAGCTACCTTTCAGATATATATGATGGCAATTTTTGCAGATATGATTGAAGACATCATGGAGGTATTTATGGATGACTTTTTTGCGTTTGGTGCAACATTTGATGAATGTCTGTGTAATTTGGAAAGAGTCCTTTCTCATTGTGAAGAAAAGAACTTTATTCTCAACTGGGAAAAATGTCATTTCATAGTTCGAGAAGGCACTGTTTTGGGCATAAAGTTTTTGTTAATGGTTTTGAAGTGGATAGGGCAAATATTCAAGCCATTGAAAAGCTAGTACCCCCAATGATGGTGCGAGAGGTGAGACGTTTCTTGGGGCATATTGGTTTTTATGGAAGATTCATCAAGAATTTTTCTCAAATCACTTGGTCGTTGTGTAATTTGCTTGAAAAAGAAGCTGAGTTTAACTTCACAGTTGAGTGTGTTGAAGCATTTAATACACTAAAAAGAGCTTTAACGTTTGCTCCCATTATGTCTACACCAGTTTGGGGGAAAACGTTTGAAATCATGTGCGATGCTAGTAATTATGCGGTTGGAGGTGTTTTAGGACAAAGACGTTATAGAATGTTCAGACCTATATACTATGCAAACAAACCATTGGATGATGCTCAAAAGAATTATACTGCAACTGAAAAGGAGCTGTTGGCTGTTGTCTTTACATGTGACAAGTTCCGGTCATACATTGTGGGATTACATGTGAAGCTCTTCACCGATCATGCAGCTATTCATCGGCTCTTTGCAAAAAAGGATGTAAAGCCTAAACTGATAAGATGGATCTTATTGCTGCAAGAGTTTGATATGAAGGTGATAGACAAAAAGGGTACAGAGAATGTGGTAGCAGATCACTTGTCTCGCCTGTCTAATGAAGAAAATCCAGATCCAATAAGCATAGTGGAAGTTTTTCCAGATAAGCACCTCTTGATTGTTAGTAACAGTGCACCATGGTATGCATATTTTTCTAACTACAAAGCCACAGGTGCCACTCCACTAGATTTGTCTCAAGGCCATGCTTCACCATACAGTGGTTATTATAGCCATCAACGTACAACAAGGCGTGTTCTTGAGAGCGGATTTTATTGGCTAAGTAGGCTAAAAGATGCTTATCAATTTGTGAAGACATGTGATGTGTGCTAGAAACAGGGAAACATTTCAAGAAAAAAATGAAATGCCTCTTGCTTCTTTTGTAGAGGTTCAATTGTTTGATATTTGGGGCATAGACTTCATGGGACCTTTCCCACCCTTGGATGACAAACAATATATATTGCTTGTTGTTGATTATGTTTCTAAATGGGTTGAAGCAATGGCTACATCAAAGAATGATGCCAGAGTTGTGTTGATGTTTCTCTCTCGTAACATCTTTTCTCGTTTCGGCACCTCTAGAACAATTGTGAGTGATGAAGGTACACACTTTTGCAATAAAATTTTCAATAACCTTCTCACCAAGTACGGAGTGCGACACGAGGTTGCATTGCCTTATCATCCACAGACTAACGGGCAAGCTGAAGTGTCTAGCCGAGAGTCAAGGCAATATTACAAAAGACGGTTAGAATAAACTATAGAGATTGGGCTTTGAAATTGGACGATGCATTGTGGGCATACAGGATAACATTTAAGATGCCCATTAGCATGTCTCCATATCAGTTGTTGTATGGAAAATCCTATCACCTGCTTTGTGAATTAGAACATAAAGCTTACTGGGCCATCAAGAAGTTGAATTTTGATGCAAAATCCTATGGAGAGAACCGTTTGCTACAACTTGTTGAACTCGAGGAGTTTCACCGAGATGCTTTTGAGAATAACACCATCTACAGAGAAAGGACGAAGAAATGGCATGATCAGCTCATCGAGAAAAAAGAGTTCAAACTTGGCCAGCAAGTGCTGTTATTTAACTCAATACTCTGGCTGTTTCCGGGCAAACTAAAGTCTCGTTGGTTAGGACCTTTCCTAGTTACACAAGTTTTCTTGTATGGTGCGGTGGAAGTACAAAGCTTGCTAGATGGCCACAAATTCAAAGTGAAGGGTCAGAGATTGAAGATATTCTACAGGGGGCCAAAGCAAACTATTGAAATAACAACACTTAAAGACTAAAATGTTGTATTTTCGTTGAGCTAACGATGTTAAACACAACATTGAGTAGGAGGCAACCCACTACTGATTTCGATTTCTATGTGTGTTTATGATTGTTTTCATGTGTTGAGTTTTATTTTTCTAGGATTTAATTGGTCTAATAAGTTCTAAGTAGTTTAGGGTTTACTTTGATATTTATAAAAAAAAAAGGAAAGAGGTATTCTTACTCTGCCTACAATGGTCCAGAGAACATGGAGTTGCATTCTTTGTCTAGTTACCGCGGTCCACAAAACACTTTGTTCTGTGTACCGCGGTCACCAGAAAACATTATGGGGTATAAAACTTCATGTACTGCGGTCACCAGAATGGTACACTTCTATGTACCGCGGTCACCAGAACAACTTTTTTTGAACATTCCATGTATCGCGGTCCAAATTTCTGAACACTCCTTCGGACCACGATAAACAGAATCACAAGTTTTGTACCCTTTTAAAATTTTACACATGTACCGCGGTCCATAAAGCACTGACCGCTGTCTGTGCGTCTTTTTTAAGTCAGTTCGTGGTCATTTTACTTCATTTTGTTCTAAAATTCTTCAAGTTCCTCTATGGCTTTATGGTTTTCCTTCAAATTTTAGAGTTTTTTTTCCATCTGTAACAAAAATGTAAGTGTTTTTACCTTAGTTTCTATTATTTCCTTGTTTCATTTTCCTATTTAGATGAGTTTTAGGGTTTAGATCTTCTTATTCTTACTTGAAATGGATTGTTTTGCTCAAAACTCTTCAACTTCCTATTCTTTCCATTAATGCTTGAATGCATGCTGAAGTATTAAAGACAAGGGCCTTGGAAAATCATTGTCTATGAGCACTTTAGGCTATTATTTCCCTTGTTTCAATTCGATGGAGGGGGTTTCGTTGTCATTTTGATTGGATACTGTGGCATTTGAATGAGTTCATTGTGAAGTTTGCCTTTTGACTATCTTGATCAACATTTTTGATGTTTTGAGTGATTGGCTTTTGGACTAATGCACTTTAACTTGTTTAGAATCACTTTTAGTATCGAGTCTCAATAACCACACTATTGTACGAGTCGTGCTATTTTCCTTGCCCTCTAATGTTATGTTTGCAAGCCTCCACGAATGAAACATCCCGCTTTTAAAGGGAAGTAGCCAGCATCGCCTACAGATCGAGCTCGTTTTCGAACGACTACTACAAAGCAGCAGTTCAATCTTATCTACCCCAATTGACATCTCATTCCTGAGCAGGAAATTATGCTAATGCAAGAGGAATGCAGCATTGGCATAGACATAGTGGTTGCTGCTCGCCAGTGGGAGCAGCTCATTTAGGCACCATCTATCATAGTGATTCCAGTAGTACAAGAGTTTTACACCAATGAAGCTAATAGGGAGGGTACAATAGTGTGGGTCTGTGAAGTGGGTCCAATTTAGTGCACTAACCATCAATGATGTATATGGCTTACCCACAAATTCACCGGACGAGTACTATACCGTTCTACCTTGGTTCGATCCGGACGACGTGCTACAGACTCTATGTGTTGATTGGGCCTCTTGGATTTGTTACAATAACCGGCCCGTCAACTTGGCAAAGATGGTGTTTCAGACCCCGGCGAAGGTTTGGTTGTATTTAATTTGTGCTAATCTTCTTCCTTTCTTAGCTATTAATAGGGTCACAGTAGAGTGAGCTATGCTGGTCTACTGTATTATGAATGGGCTCCCAATTAACGTTGGGGCAATCATTTTCAGCTCTATACTGTTTGCCATCGACAAGACCAATGTAAGTCTTCCCCATCCTACCCTCATCACCAAGTTATGCAGAAGAGCTGGGGTCGTGTGGGAATGGAGTGAGCCCCTACTAAAGATGAAGGATCATATTGCTATGAAGATGATCATTACCACTCTTGCAAAGGGGCCTTAGGCCTCTACAGAGTCGCTGCGGCCAGTTGCTGACTCGACTGGCATTGTAGTCGCCCCTGCAACAACAACAACAACAACAACAACCATGAGCAATCGACAGCCACAAGAAAGCCAAATAACGGCCAACCACCAGAAAAAACCCAAATTCATTTAATTTGCTCTGAAATTGAAAACACACGATCAAAACCAACCATCAAGTTCATCATATTGTTGGCTTTCACCCTTCCTCATGCACGGACCAGCAAAATCAACAAGCAAGCCAAAAAATCTGGTTTCTTGTATCTTCTACTTTTGATTTAACACACCCACGAACTAAAAAAAAATCAAACCAGAAACTGGTTTGCTCAAATCACAAAACTTCCAATCACAAATCTGAAAAATACCCAAACCACACATCATGGTCAACAACAACCCAAAAAATCCCAAATTGATTTCACCCCAATCACTAAACACATGGCCAACAAGCTAAAAGTTTTCTAATTGATCTTCATATTAGCAGCACACACACATGGCTGCTCTTCGTCTTCCACAACAACACACACAGCTCGCCGAATACACACCACATCGCCCCTGTTCTCTGTCCAACCAAAACCCATTGAAAACCCCAAATCAAAACGAAACCCACTTTTTCTTTACCGGATTTGTAGCAACCAAAAACCCCCAAAATACACTTTTCCATCTCAATTCGCCATAGCCGAACACCCAAAACTGAAAAACCCTCATCAACTAAATTAGATTTTTTTTTTCGTTCATTCCATCCTCACTGCCAACCCAACTCCCTGTTCTTCTTCTTTCTTCTATTTGTGATGTTTTCAGAAATTTTGTTTTGTTTATTTTTTTATTTTTAGTTACATGAGACATTCGTCTTCTTTTTGATAAACTATTTTTTTTAATAAGTTGCTTTGCTTATTTTTGATACATTTCAATGATGACATTGCATTTGATGATTTTTTTCTTTTGTTGCAAAAGTTTTGTATCTGGAGATTGATATTACTAATCTATCATTCGAATCTTATATTTTCTTCGCCCTACATTGAAGAAAAAATAATATATAGTAAACTGTTGAAAACATATAATTATCATGATGGATTATTTGGAACTTTCCGCTGTTAGATTTTGAGATTCTTTGAGATTAAGTTTGCATCCTTGTGTGCCCATGTGGATCCATAATCACTGCTATTTTTCATTCTCAAATAAATGTTAAATTTATTTATTTTTTTTTCGATTATTGATATTTTGCAAAGCTCGTATTACTATTATTTTTTTCTAGGCTTAATTTCTAAGCTTGCATTTTTCATTTCATTTCACATAAATTTTTTTAAAACTTATTCTTTAGCTCATTTTTTATTTTTCTTTTTGTTATTTTATTTTGAATTTTCATTTTTTTAAATAATATTTTATTTTATATTTACTCGTGACATAGCGCACTAGTAAAATCCCAAGGTGTTATAGTACTGGAGGTGTGAATCTCGAGGACGAGATTGTTCCCAAGGGGAGTAGATTGTAATGTCCTACATCAGTCCGACTCCAAGGGGATTCTTGGGCTAAATGTGCATTCGAGGGTGTCTCATTTTGTCGAGCACTTTTGGGAGACTCAGGTTTGAGTCTTGCCAAGAACAAAACCCTACACCTAGTCAGTGGTCACTAAGGTAGGGACAATATCGGTACGTAGTAAGCTCAACTTGTTATAGGTTGTAACAATCTTCATCGTTTATGATGTTCAGCTTTAACTTGTTGACAAGTATCGCAATGATAAACATACAAGGTTATATCTCACTTCATCTTGAGCCACCAATAAGTACGTTTGGCAACTCAATACACCTTATTGGCTCTTGTCAGAACAATATATTTAGATTGATGTAGTTCTGCAAGAACATTCTGCTTCAAATGGAGTTTATTTGGTACCCAAAGTCTACCTGAAAATCGTAAGGTACTATATACCATTAGAAGTCCACTCTTCTTAAGAGGAATCTTTAGCCCATACCTTGTACCTATCATAGTTAACATCTACATATTGTGCCTTTGATATTTCTTATATTAACATCAGTTGGGTTTTCAGCTGTGCACAAGTTGAATTGTTAGTGAGGACATCCTAGATGTTCATCATGGTAGCATGTTCTCGTAATCTCCACTCTTGAGACATTTGTCAAACTAGTGAAGTTATCTTATCTCCTTTTTGACTGAGGCCATCAACAACAATATTGACTTTTCTCATATGATATTCAATAGTGAAATCATAACCCTTAAGTAGTTCTAAACATAATCTTTTCCTCATATCTAGATCCTTTTGAGATAATAAGTACTTGAGACTTTTGTGATCTACATAGAGCATAAACTTTTCATTGTGCAAATAGTGGCTCTTAATTTTTAGGGCAAATGCTACATAAGCTAGCTTTAATTCATGCTTAGGATAATTCTTTTCATGTACTTTGAGTTGTCTAGACACAAATGCTACAACTTGATCATTTTGCATGAGTACACATCTTAGATCGAATGCAATATGTTAGTATAGATCACCAACGGTCGACATGCTTTTGGTAGTATGAGTACTGGTGTTGTGGTTAACTTTTGTTTGAGTATCACAAAGACATCTTTGCAATCATCAATCAACTCAAATGGGACATCTTTCTAGGTTAACTTAGTCAATGGTGTAGCAATGTAGGAAAATTTTATGCAAAAACTTTTAATAATATATGCTAACTTGAGAAAATTGTGAATCTCTATCACCGTGGTAGATTTTAGCCAATTTATGACAACCTCAACCTTAGCTGGATCAATTGAGATATCATTGACTCCCTCTATGTGATCAACTAGAAACTTGTCCTTTGACAGCCAGAAATCACATTTGCTAAATTTGGCATATAATTGTTGATCCTTCAATGTCTACAAGGCTCTTGTTTGGTGTTTAGTATGTTCCTATGGTGACCTTTAATATATGAAAATATCATCAATATACATGATCGCGAATTGGTCGAGTATGATCAGAACACTCTCTAGATCAAGTCCATAAACACTGTTAGAGCATTTGTTACACTGAATAACATAACCAAGAACTCACAGTGGCCATAGCGAGTTCTAAAAAAAATTTTTGGAACATATTCTTCGTGAACTGTCAACTGATAGTAATTGGATCTGAGATCAATCTTGGAAAACACCTTGGCTCCCTTTAGCTAATTGAATGGGTCATCAATTTGTGGAAGAAGGTACTTGTTCTTAATGGTTAGCCAATTCAATTTTCTATAATTGATAAATAGGTGAAGACTTTTATCGTTCTTCTTGATGACTAGTACAGGAGCTGCCCAAGATGAGACATTGGGAGTGATGAACCCTTTGTTTAACAATTCTCAAGTTGTACCTTTAATTCTTATAATTTTCAAGGTGCCATCGGGTAGGGTGCAATTGAAATAGGCTGCATTCTAGGTACTAACTCACTGATAAAGTTCATTTTCCATTTTGGCGTGAGCCAGGTAAATCATCGAAAAATACATCGGGAAAGTTTGCAACTATAGGAGTTTCTTCTAATGAGTTTAGGGATTTTGTCATCAATTCCTATAATTCCCACTAAGGTACCCATTTCCTCTTGACTTACTGTTCTACCTTCAGTGTTGGGTCTTCCATATGTTTTACCTTGAAATTCATAGATAGGGTGTCACACCCCACCGGGCCCACCGGTCCCACCGGACCTATGCCGCATGGCGCACCGTGTGGCAGCTGTGACTTACTGGGTACTGTCCCCTCCCCTAGGGGTTTTCCTTCGCTTCCACAGAGATTCGAACCTAGGACCTAGGGCTTAAGTATCTAGTTCATTCCTCATCTGCTACCATTGAGCCAATGAGTCACAGCCGCCACGTGGTGCGCCATGTGGCCGCCACGCGGCGTAGGTCCGGTGGGACCGGTGGGGTGTGACAATAAAAAGATGCCTTTTTCTAAAAATTTTAATGGAAATACATGAATTATTCTCATTTTTTCCAAACTTATTAAAATGTGACGATCCGCATTTTTATCATCGGAATGACGGGTCCGTAGTTCATGTACTCAGTATATCTTTCTGGATTTTAATGAGAAAGTACAAAATTTTTCTCAATATTTTCTAATTTTAGAGTAATTATTGCAGAAAATAAAAATAATTCGAGAAAATAAAATTTTAAGGAGAAAACACATGAAAATATGGGGAAAATGTGTTTCCATAAGGAAAATAATTTATAGGATTGATTTATAAATTTTTCGAACAATTATCGAATTTTTAAAATGATAAATGAAATTTTTGGGAGAGAAATATGACTTTTGGGAAAATTATTCAATTTTTAGAGAAGTTAATTGAATAAATGTTGAAATTGTGTATAATGTTGGTATTTTGATGGAAAATGATGAATTAGACAATTTATAATTGTAGAGGACAAAAAATGCAAAATTTCGATATATAACACTTATATATAAGTATGTATCTGGAAATGATAGAAAGGGAAAAACAAGAAAACAAAAGAAAAAAAATAAAAAAAATAAAAGGTGGGGGTGGTTTTGGTCCGCGCTAGTGCACGGGCCGGACGGCGGGTCGGGCCCCAGGCTCGACCCGAGTGTGTAGAAGCACGCGAGCTCAAGCCCGCACGCCTGGAGGGGCCCAACATGGGCCGGCCCATGCCTGGCCGGCCCATGCGCCCAAGCCACCCACCAGCCCCCCCTTGTTTTGTCCTTTTGTGCGAAAATATCCAGATTTTTGTCGAATTTGCAGCATTTTCAGCCATTTTTTAGCACAAAAACTATGGGAGCATGTGGTATTTGATCCATGGTTTTGGCCATCACTTCATGGCCTCCCTTGTGGCCATCACTTCATGGCCTCCCTTGTGGCCAATCCAAGCTGCCAACTTGGCATCCAGCATGTGAAGCTAGATGCCACCTGGATGCCACATGTGCAGAATATCGATGAAATGATAAGCGTGTTTTAGATGTTGCATGCTACTGATTTGAAGTGGCTGTGATAAGTAAATATGTTATGACCTATAAACTGTAAATGGACACAAGAAACAACCCATAAGGTGGTGTTAGAATGAGGGAAAAGAACACTAGAAAGATGGTGGAATCTGTAAATCCAGAAATTCCTGCAATCTGTCCGAAAATTCTGAAATAAAATTGACTGACCAAACCATGATAGATTAAGCTGAAATTTTTCAGAGAGACCCCTAGATATGTCTATAAGTTTCCTACAAAATTTCAGAGCATTCTGATGTGTGTAGCTAGGTCAACTGAGGCAAACAGTCACTGCCTATCACAGGGGATACGGGGTATGTGCAGTTTCTGTTATCATGCTTAGAAACCTTAGTGAATGAGGTCCAAAAATTATAATTTAAAATTCTGGAGAAACCTTAGGAAGTCTAGAATAGTTCTGCAAAGTTTGGTGCAAATCCGATGGATGGATTGCCTCCAGAAAAATCAGAACAATAGTTGCGCAGATAGGGTCATAGGCTTAGGTTTGTGCCTAAGTAATGGAAATTGGGAATATTGGCCATTTTTTGGCCCAATTGACCCCATAATGACTAGAAATGACCCTGTATGACTCTGTTGACCAGCTAGGTCAACAAATGATAGGATGACTAGGGTTGACCATGATTGACCGAGGTCAATCAAATGGACTTACCAACTAAGAAGAGGGAACGAACGTATGTGAATTATTCTTGCCTAGGTTGAGAAATTGATTAACCAATGATATAGAATTAGAGTGAGCCAAGTCCTATATAAATGATAAGAAGTTGCGTCGATTTCGCAAGTACTAGCGGGACGTGACCGGTTGCGAGAGGAGCGCCGGTAGCAGAACATCCTTGTGAGTAGTGTTTTCTAACTCATTTCTTAGAGCTTGTTATTCTGTGCATTGTGAAAATGGTATTACATATTGTGATAAACTTGCATCCTTTGAATGAGTTTTAAATGAAAAGTGCACCGAATGTCGAGGTCTGGGAGCGGGTTAGGGTATTGGATGCGGTAGAGCAATTAGGGCGAGTTGTGACCCTG
>JAJIYU010014277.1:0-13338 GCA_030144865.1 Tinospora cordifolia
TCATGTGCCGACCCACCATTTGCACCCAAAATTTCTTAAAATCTTTGAAATTAATTTATTCAACTTATTTTATTTATTTTAAATTTTTTGACAAAATTCTGGGGTATTACAGGTATCCTGACTTAAGATCAATTTTAGAGAAATGAGTGGCTCCTCGTAATTGATCAAATAGGTTATCAGTCCTTGGTAAAGGATATTTATTATTTACTATAGCTTGATTCAACTTTCGGTAGTCAACACATAGTCGCAAGGAACCATCCTTCTTTTATACGAATAGTACTAGGGCTCCCCAGGGTGATTCACTCGGCCTGATGAAACCTTTCTCCCTGAGCTCGTCCAGTTGAGTTTTCAGCTCAATTAGTTCTGCTGGCGCCATTCTATAAGGAGGTATGGCTATAGGGTTGGTTCCAGGTTGAAGTTTAATCTTGAACTCTAATTCTCTTGCTAGTGGTAGCCCAGGTAAGTCATTTGGGAACACATCCTCGTACTCACTGACTACAGCTAGGTCGTGAATATTCTTCAAGTTAGTAGGTTCTTCTTTAGAGAGTTCATCGAATTCATCTGTCTTCTTCAAACAGTTCAGCAAGGCTAGGGTTGGACTCCTTGGTAGTCTCTGCATATCCCCATTGATTTTAAAGATCTCCCCAGAAGGTAATGTTATGGTTACCCATCTCTTAGGACAATCTATCTGGGCCTGGTACTAGTCTAACTAATCCATCCCCAAAATTACATCATAGCCATAGAAAGGTAAGGTGTATAGGTCGACTGTTAAAAGTTTATCCCCAAATAAGGTGACAACTACACATCTTTTTTGAAGTACCAATGGTCTCTATTGGTGTGGACACATTCAAAGTCACAGGTATTGTTTTTGTCACAAGTTGTAACCTATCAACTAGTTTTTTAGAGATAAAAGATTTTGAGGCACTCGAGTCAAACAATAATCTCACAGCAACATTAAACAATAGGAATGTACCTTCTACTACAGGGGCCTACTCTTCTTGGGTCTCAACTGCAAACATTCTTGCCTGGTTCTGACCACGACCCTAGTTTTGCCCTTGATTGGCATTCTGATTTTGTCTAGCTTGAGGACGCCCATTCTGACTTCCCCCCCTAAGTATTCTGTTGTTGTTGTTGGGAAGCTTGAGTTGGTGCAGTTGGGCAATTTTTCGCCAAATGACCCATCTGTTTGCATACGAAACACAATCCCAGCCTCCTAGCTTCTTCCCTTGACTCGTCTTTGTTCTGCCCCTGTTTCTATGGAGCCTTACCACTTTTGTTTTTCTTTTGGGTCCCTTATTGGTCCTTTCCATTTTCGTTTCGCTTATTCTTTTCTCTCAGCATTTGTTCCAGGTTGAGCTCTTGTTCTAGGATTAAAACCCATTTTACAACTTCTTTATAGGTTCGGAGGCCTAATGTCATGATAACTTTTCAGATCTCAATCTTGAGAGCCTGTGCAAATCTGTTGGCTTTCATCCTCTCTTCTTGGATTAGTTCCTTAGAAAATTTGGCTAGTTCATTAAACTTCCCAAATTTATTTACTGAGAGATCCCTCTGGTTGAGTCTCACGAAGTCTTTGAGCAGAGTGTCAGTATGTGTCAAACATTCGTACTATCATGGCTTTAGATTCATGTTTCTAGGTTCTCGATTTGTTCAGTGGCCTAAAGTCTTTCTTCTAGGTTCTTCTCATGCGTATTAGGTACAGGATTTGGTTTTAAAGCAAACAAGCATTACAACATGCATATCATACAATCATACAATCAAGCTAGCACAGCAAGGTTCCAAGCTTCCACCTAAGCTTTCAGGTTCAAGTGTCCCATACCACTCTACCCTTTCCACTTAGGCTTTTACTCATAATAGAGCCGCACCCAAACAATTTCACAAATTGCTTGATAACTAAGGTTCCCGAACCCATTATACTTAACCGTCCCATACCAACGAGCATAGAGAAACCCATTCTGCCAGAGTTACTGATCATTCACCACACATGGTCCATCATTCTCCGAGTCCAGGCTTCCTCCATACCCTCGAATTCCTATGCATCCCATACTACATAGAAACCAAAAATTAAAGAAGCTTCCCGGTCTTGTGTCCTGATGAAACAATTTTCTGTTTTCACACAAGTTTCAGTCTTTAGCCTATGTCTTAGAGTTTTATGCTTTTGATCCACTATGCCACCCATGGCTACACTCGTTTCTACCTAAGGTCTTTTCTTTGGACCTAGGGTTCGATTCTGGTTGACTTACAACCTCTGTCTAGTCAAGATACCACCTTTGGCATCTTTTTCGACTTCTTATCAATTCCTTGCCCTAATTTCCAACCTTCTTATTTTCTTTAATAAAAAGTAAGGGTGTTTTTCAACTCAGACCACTCATGTGAACTGGTGGGACAACCTCTAGATTGGGCGGCGAGACCGAAGTCTGCTTAGCAATCGTGCTTTCTAGGGCGGGATAACCCACCTCCCTTTCAATGTTTAACTTTACTCAAGACAAGGCTTACCCACTATTAGTTCAACTTGTAGTCTTTGTATCCAAACAAAATATTTCAAAACATATATTTCCTTTTTTTTAAACACTTTGTAAAACGTTCTTCAATTTCAAAAATAGAAGGTAGGGCATTCTAAATTCAATTCAATTCAATTCAAGGTGAAACCCTAAGTTTGAGTTTCTCATTCTAGTCCAGTGTTTCTAATGATCGAGCTCTGCTACCAAACATGGTATCAGAGGAATCTTTCTGTTCTTGGCCCAACAACTAATGCCTAGGCTCTGGTACCACGCTTTGTATCAAAGGAAACTTTTTGCTCTTAGCCCAGCAACTAATACCTAGGCTTTGATACCACCTTTGTATCATAGGAAACATTCTGTTCTTGGTCCAACAACTAATGCCTAGGCTCTGATACTACCCTTGTAACACCCCAACCCCCATATCTTTAAGCAGTGTACATGACCACCATTCTCTTGACAATGGACTTAACAAAATGGCGGGTTGGGCCGGTGTTACTTTACAAGTGACACTCACTTGTTCTTTTCTTCTCAATATCTCGTGCCTTTGTATAAAAATTCAAGAATACAAAATTTTCACTTTAATGAAATCAAAGCAAATTAAAAGAGATAAACAAATTCAAACTATTTTATTCATAATAGAAAGAATAATTGAAAGTATTAAACTTCTCAAAGAAAAACTAATTATTATAGCGAAAAACTTCAAAAAAATATTTTTCAATAGAAAAGCATAAAAACTTTGGGCAACATGCCCTTAAAAATTCTAAAAAATATAATAAGATAAAAACTATCTAAGAACTATCCATATTCGACTGCTCCATAGGTTTCATGTTTCTGAAAAATAAGAAAGGAAGGAGTGAGCACATAGCCCAGTGGATACTTTTCGAACAACTATCTTTTATATTCAAACTCATAACACAATTATAATTCAAACACTTGCAATCATTAGGCATTTCAAACAACAATTTGTTCAAGTCGAGTCTCAAACCAAAAGGGCCTTCAATCCCTTGATGCTCTTAAATAAGTAAATAGGGCCCACTCGACATCAACCCGTTAGTGGCATGCGTCGACATCAACCCGTTACACATGGTGACCCACCAGGTAATGTAGTACACAACCTTCAAATACTTAGGTCTAAAAATCATGTGACCTAACTCATATGAAAAGAACATCCATAGTATTGCCTTGACCACTATGATGGTACGTGGTTATTATCATCATCGTCTTAGATTAATTCTCATATCATGATCTCATAAAATAAACTTCAGAATATGAAATCAAACTAAAATTCAGAATATACACAGTTAATTCATGAAACACTCATAAAATATGCATCATACTTTAATTTAAAAACCTAAGCATGATACTAACATGACATGGATGATATGATTGCTTAAACATGAATCAAAACTGAAATACTGAAACAAACATTTAAAATTCTAGAACTGAAATTAGAAATCTTTGAATTCAGTGAAAAACACACAAACAATAAGCATGCCATGAATTTTAATAAGAACATAAGGGTTTTCTAGAAATTACTTCCACCTTGTGACACTTTCTTCAGAAATTTTGATAGCAATTTCCCCATGTACTAGTGCCAATGAAGATCGCCCAACTTAATTCTCCAATTCAAGAGAAGAACTTCTCAACACAAGTAAGAGGAAGGAAAGATAGGAAGTGGTACCAAGAAGAAGGCTTAGAGAAAATAAGAGATAATTTCAACTCTTATTTTTGAAATGAGGGAATTGAGAGCCTAGGGGGGTTTATATAGGTTTTCAAAGGAAGAAAAATAGAAAATTTTGAGTTTTTCTTGGAGTAAAACACCTAAATTCTATTTAATTTCGTACTTTCTAATTTTAAGAAAAAAATGAGTATTTTTTGAATTTTTTTCAGAATTTAGAAATCAAATTTTGGATTTTAGAAACTTTTTTATTCGAATTTTTCGTGATTTTTCTATAATTTTTGGTTTTAATTTTAGAGCATTCGATTTGGGCTGTCGATTGTCCTCGAGTTTCGCACGCGAATCTCGTTCGTGATTAACAAAAACGTTTCAGATCTTTAGATCATCCTCAAACTCAGCACATCCGTTCGCGACCAACAAAAATGCCTTAGATCGTCGGATTGTCCTCGAGCGTAGTGTTCAGATTTTTGGATCGCAATTACGTTTTTTGTGCCTACGTTGTGTGCCGTCAGATTTGATGGATCAATCATGGTCGTTTGATCTTGATGATTCGGTGCATCCGAGTGTTCGATGCGGACTTGATCATGGCCGTGGGATCTTAGATCGTGCGGATTGCACATTTCTGGCCGTTGGATGCAGTTTTAAGTTTATTTTTTTATTTTTCAGTTGAACTTCTTGTTTTATTTTCAGATTTTTGCCAAATCTTGATCCCAATTGACTTTCTAATCTTGTTTTCATAAAAAATTGCACATATCCTTGTATTTTTGGCTATGATATCCCATGTTATACATTATATTCATATACTTTCTTCCAAAAATCCGTTAAATTGATTTTATTCCTCATTTGGATAAACTAGGACTTACCAAATTTTTCATCCATCAATTCCGTATAATTTTCTAAATAAAAATTCAAATTTCATATGAATTTTTTGAGATGTTACAAATTCTTTTGCATAGGAAACAAATAGAATGGAAAGGAAAAGAGTTTTAAAAAGGTTTCTATAATGAAGACACCCCAAACTTGGCAATTCATGCCCATTAGAACTCTATGTAAACAAAAGCATGAATACCATTCTCTTCACTCCAGCAAGAACTAAATAAGTTCATTTTTGCTCTCTCTGCCTCCTTCTTGGTATCCCTCTTTTTTTTTTTAGTTTTTCTAAGCAGTAGTTGGAGTAGTAGTAATGAAGTGTTGCACAAAGTTCTGTGCTAATAGTTGGGGAGATCTGAAGGAGATTCAATAGAGGCTTCAAGAAGATAAAAGCTATTTGAGGTGGAAGTGATTTCTGAGTTTTATCTTATTATTTTAATTTCAATAAGATGTTCATGCTTGAATATACATGTTTTATCATCATTGATTATGCATGCCAAGCTTAGACCTCACATGATTAGGTTTGCATGTTTGCTATGTGCTATTATGATGCATGATTAGGTTTGCATGCTGAATTCAATCGTGTTAGTTTATTAATTTAGTTTTGTTGTACTTAATGAAAGATTAAATAAGATTATAACCATGTACCGAAGTAATATTCCATAGGGATTACTGTGGGTGTTCTCAAGACATGAACTTTGAGTTTGTTTCTAGTTCACATAGGTGAGGTCCAAAAATACTTGGACGAAGTCCTAAATCCAGTGGAATTTGACATAAAGGATTGCCCTTTTTCTTCTTGGACAAGTATTTTGATAGGGACACTGAGGTTAACCCCTTCTAGCCTGTAATACAACTTTAAAAAATAAATTGATTTAATCATGTAATTTTTGAAAGTGTTTATCTTGAATGTCTTATTTATTGGAATAATAAGTTACATATTTGGAATGATTATTGGGCTTTGTGCTCACCTTTCATTTTCTAACTTCACAGGAAATTTATAAACAGAGGCAGCATGATAGCCATTTAGGTAACATTTTCCTTAGAATATTTTATTTAAAAAGTTTTACTTAGTTGTAAGGGCATGTTGGCCTATTTTTTCTATTTAAAATTTATTCTACTGTAATAGACTCAAAAGGTTATATACCTTAAATTTTGGGAATAATTAATGTTACAAAATTATTTTACTCAATGGTTTTTAAATATTATCCCTTTTTTGAATTATGGCATAATTTAAGGTTTCATACCATTTATTTCCAATTGATGAAATTATGTTATTGGTAAGGTTTTGTACCTATTACTTTCAATTAATGACATTAAATCTCTTGTAGCTTTATTTAGAAATGTTTATGAGTTTCTAATTATATAATACTCAGAAATCCTAGAGAATTGGGATAAGAATGGAAAGCATGAAAAATAGAAATAATGTGACACCGGCTCACCTCCCGGTCGAGTGGTGCGGTCCACATTCCTAGAAAAGGAAATAATTGAATCTGGGGGGGTGGTGTGTTATAGGACAACACTACTATGGTAATGCAAAAACTCACTTTTTAATTTTTTAGCTTGGGTGGTCATTACCTGGTAATGCCCAACATATCTTATGGTTATGGCGGTAGAATATTGCGATAATGCAATAATGCAATTTATTCAGCTAAGCTTATGTTGGTTGTTGTTGTAATGAACATAAATGGTTTCTGGTTATTGTGGTAGTGCAACTAATACAATTTCTTCTGTTGGTTACCTTAGTATAGTATCGTGGTGTAATACCCCAAAAACTTGTTTCAATAAATAAAATTAAGTAAAATAATAAAATAATTCTTGAGAAAATCCATGAAATTGTGGTGCAAAAGACATACAAGCCAATGTATGAAAGGATCGACATAACGAAGCAAAACATAAAACCCCAAAAACAAGAAAACCACAGATTACCGTGATAATGAAAATGACCACCACAGTAGTGCGTTGTTGCCTAGAGAAAAAAAAATCAAATTTTGGAAAGAATGGCTAGTTACCACAGTTATGAGAGTGCTATTGTGGTAACTGAGGAAATACATGCACAAAAACAAATTGCAAAGTTGCCAGACTACTGTGGGAAGCCTCTAAATGTATTGGCAACTTCTAATTCTAATATTTACTAAATTATGTGCGTGGGAAACAAGTAAAGGAGAGTTTTAAAAAGGATTCTATAATGAAGACACCCCAAACTTTCCAAAAACTACCCATTAAAACTCTATATAAACCTAAGGATGAATACCATTCTCCTCATCCTAGCAAGAACGAATCAGTTTTCTTCTTGGTTTCCTAGCCTTCTTCTTGGCGTTCTTTTCATTTTTTGGCTGTTTTAGGCATCAATTGGAATAGTGGGAAGGAGTAGAAGCCAAATTCTGCAAGGGAAGCTCTGTTCGATGTTCTTTTGGAGCAGTAGAGAGATTCAAAGGATCACTAGAGATGTAATGATCCTAACTCAATCTTAATTACATGGTCGATGTAGTAGGACACTATGATAGTCGAAACACAAGAGAAGAATAGAACAAACCTAGAAATCTAAATTTCACATGGTTACCGCGGTAATGGTAGTGACTACCAAGGTATTGCCTTCGTTTTCCCCCTTTTTTGGAAATTATGTTATGATTACTGAGGTAGTGCATCATGTTACCATGGTAATGCACCTATAAACCCTTATTTTCATCCTTGCACACAGGTTATCGCAGTCATGCATGTTCTTATTGCAGTACACAAACCCAAGACCATGCTTAGGCTCATCTAGGATGATTTCTTTTCCATTATGAACCATGTACAATAAGAAACCATTAGATTAAGAATTAGGAATGTTATAAACACGTTAATAACCCATTAGTCTTGGTTTTCAAGGTCAAAGATTCAAAGAGCTTGGAATCCAAATACCAAAGGATTAAACGCATAAGGTGGAAGTAACTTCTAGATTTTGCCTTATTATTTTAATTCAAGTATAATGTGCATGGTTGCTTGTTTAACTTAGAAATATGCCATGGCTCTACTTGCTATGTTTGAATGCATATATATACATGGAACTATGTGATGCGATGATCATTGTATGTTCTTTAACATGACTATTAGGCTTAGATATTTACATGTTTATCTACTTGTTTTAAATTATTATTGACACGATTAAACACTAAAGAAAGATTAATAAAGATCATAAAAATGTACTAGTATAGGATGAAAATTTTTACCGTGACTGTTCCAACTAGGTACTTTGAGGTGAACTAAGGATTCGAATTTAACCCCCTTACACATATGATGGGTTTGAATGTCAAGACTTGTCATCTCTCCCTGAATTTGGAACACTAAAGCACATTTCCTTCTAGTTCTAAATGTCAATTGATAACAAACAACTAGTTGAACCACATAATCTTTTAAAGTGTTTTGCGAAGTATGTTTTATTTGTTTTGAAATAATGAGTTAAATATTTGGAATGATCCACTAGACTCTTGAGCGCATGGTTCCTTTTCTAACTTTTTAGGGAATTGATGACCAAAGGTTACATATGTTTACTTAGTTAATATTTATTTTAGAATTTATTTTATAAGATGAGGGTGTTAGCCCCTAGTTTCCTTTTCAGTTTAAAGTTATATTATTGAACAAGTTCAAAAGTCTTTGTACCCCATGAATATTCAAGTCGATTAATGATATTGAATTATTTCATTAATTAATTTCTAAGTGTTGCTCACAAAATCCATATAAGGGAATGCCTCATAGAGTTAAAACCAAAATTGAAAGAGAAAGAAAGTATAAAGTGACGCGCTCGCCTCTCAGGTGGTCCAAGATGATTAATGTTACTCTTTACACGTGATGACAACGTGTTGACCACCAAGGGTAGTACAATAATTATGCCCTTTGAACAGTGTGGGCTATTAGGGAGAGGTAGAGTGTTACAAAGATAGTATCAGAGCTCAGTTAGTAGAATATTGGGCATAGTGTCTAGATATAGATAAAATTGACTTATATGAAAAGTTGGGAGCTTAGAATGTAGCTCATCAGGTAAGATTTTACTTTAAAATTATCTAGAATGCCCTACCTCCTATTTGAAATCATTTCAACTTACAAAGATTGTTTTTCAAAAGAGTTATATGTTTTCATATATATTTTTTGGATACGAAGATTATGAGTTGAACTGATAGTGGGTAAGCTTTGTCCCGAGTAATGATAAACATTGAAAGGGAGATGAGTTATCCCATTTGAGAAAGACTAGTTATTTAAGTAGACTCTATCTCACTGCCTAATCTGGAGGTTATTTTACTAGCTCATATGAGTAAACAGAGTTGAAGAACACACTGAAAATCAATTTACAATCAAAGAACGTTTTGAAAGAGGAGGTATTACAATATAGGGCGACACATACTAGAGTAAAAAGGTAGTACCAAAGATGGTATTCAAAAATTGATGAGGGTTGTTGGTTCGATAATGGAACATTTCAACCAAGTGATTGAAACCCTAGGTCTAAAAAAAAACCATAGGTGGAGACTTGTATGTTGCCAAGGGTGGCACAATGGATCATAAATAAAAACTACTAGGATGAGACTAAAAGCGTGTGAAAATGAAGTACTTGTTTGGTCCGAACACGAGATCGGAAAGATTTTGTATCTCTAGTTTTTGCATGGTATGGGACATGTAATAGTTCAGAGGTATGGAGGAATCCTAGACTGAAAAATGACGGGCCATGTTTGGTGAATGATTGACGATTTCGAAAGAACTTGCCTCCTTATGGTTGGCTAGTATGGGACAATTAAGTATAGTGGGGCTTGGGAAGGCTTAGCCGTCGAGACATTTGTGGGATTATTTGGGTGTAGTGAGATCTTTGGGTGGAAGTTTGTGTTGTCAAGCAAGAATTGGTGTGACACTTGGAATTTTGCCATGCTAGTGTAAAATTGTATTATTTTGAATAATTGTTTGAATGCATGCTATCTTCATTAATCTGTATATCATTTATAATGAAAGCAAGACCCTATACCCAATAACATCATATGACTTTGAAAATCCTCAAACATAACTTAGAAGCATGAACTGTTAGGTCGTTGATCAAAACAAGAACCTAGAGACATGAATCTAGCATCATGTTAACACAAACGAAAACATAAGGAAACTAACGTAACGACTAACCTAGGGAAGATAGGTTGTTATGACAAGCTTGGAAAAAATTTTATATCATGAAAATAAGGGAAGATGGGTTGTGTACACCAAAATTAATTTGAATTGAGATTATCATTCTATACTATGATACCTCATTGAATACTAAAATGACTTTTGACTTGTAAATAATGGTAAGAACTTGTGGAAACAAGATGAGGGTAGAAAACACTAAGTCAGGGTAAAGGGATCAGGGGGCACCTATGGTAGCAGTAGCTCCCACTAGACCAGTTTTGTCACCATAGATGTTGGTAGAGATCACTCGACTAGTGGTCGAGCAAGTTATGAGGGCACTTCCTTAGGCACAAATCCCCCACAACCCTAGCCTCAAGCTCGTCAGGCCCCATTACCCAATGGTCCAATAGCATTAGGTCGAATGGTCATTGAGGACAAGGAAGAACAAAACTTACTGATTGAATTTTAGAAGCTACGTCCAAGTACCTTTGAAGGCAAGGTGGATCACAAGGCAATGGATGTCAAGTTTTTCGAGATGAACAAGCAGCTAAACACTTAGGGGAATCTAGGCCCAAGCTACTTGCCTAAGTGGTGCACTAGTTCATCGGACCTATTTGCCACTGGTTGGAAATAGTGATGAATGATCCAGAGATTGACATTTCAACTATGACATGGGAAAACTTCAACAAGAAAAAGAAGACTTCCTAGAATGAAGTTAACAATATAGCCTAGCATCATCAACAAGTTCAGCAATCCAATCGTGAGGAGTAGAGGGAGCAAGCCAAGCGACAAGGGTTGTGTTACCATTACAACCAGCCAGGACATGTGGCAAAATCCTAGCTCGCTAGAGCCCAAGCTTCGCAGTATAATCAGGGAGGAGCATAGAATGAACATCCTCAAGCAAGAAGCCTGATAGAACAAAAACTAGGGGCAAAACCAGAACCAAATCCATGGGCAAAACTAAGCCAAAAGTGTTTGCTATTGCGAATATTCAGGAAGAACAAGTTCTTACAGTGGCAGGTACATTCATGTTATTTAATGTTGCTATGAAACTTTTGTTTAATTTGGGTGATGCCAAATCCTTTATTGCTGAACAATTAACCGATAGGTTACAATTTGTGACAAACCCCTTGCCTATGATGTTGAATGTATTCACACCCATAGGAACCACAATTACCTAAAAAAAAAGTGACTAGTTATGATTTTAGATTTGGAGATAAGCTAATATCAACCACACTCTCTGTACTCCCATTTTTCAGGTACGATGTAATATCGGGAATAGACTACTTAACCCAGTATTGAACACTGATAGATTGCCACAAAAGGAAGGTAGCCATAACATTTTCCTCAAGAGATACCCTTAGAATCAAGGGCAATAGGAAGAGATTGCTTAGAAGCCCGACGATAGTGATGCTAAACTGCTTGATGCAGAAAGAAGACTTCAAGAAGTTCTTAGAGGAAGACAATAAAGAACAAAAATGAATCCATAACTTAGAAGTAGTTCGAGAATATAAAGATGTGTTTCCAGATGACTTACCTGGACTACCGCCAGCTTGAGAATTAGAGTTCAAGATCGAACTTCACCTTGGAACCAATCCTATAACCATTCCTCCCTACATAATGGTGCTAGTAGAGCTAATTGAGTTAAAAACTCAATTGGACGAATGCCGAGGAAAATGATTCATTAGGCCAAGTTGATCACCATGGGGAGCTCAGTGTTATTTGTGAAAAAAGAAAGACGGATCCATGAGGTTATGTGTTAGCTATCAAAAATTGAATCAAGTGACAATGAAGAATAAACATCTCCTACCAAGGATAGGTGACCTATTCGATCAATTGAGGGGAGCCACTTATTTTTTTAAGATTGATCTTAGATCAGGATACCATTATTTGAGGATTCGAAAGTTAGACATACACAAAACAACTTTTAATACCCTATATGGGCACTTTGAGTTTCTGGTGATGCCATTCGATTTAACAAATGCACCAATGGCACTCATTGATATGATGAATTGAGTATTTAGACAATACCTTGACCAATTTGTAGTGGTGTTCATAGGTGAAATCCTAATTTACTGTAAGTCGAAAGCTGAACATGAAGAACACATAAAGATTGTCTTGGGGACACTATGAAAGAATCAACTATATGTTAAGTTCAGCAAGTGTGATTTCTGGATGGAGACAGTCAAATTTCTTCGCCATATAATATCAGCAAAAACATTTCGGTAGATCCCGATAAGGTGGAAGTTGTTATAGACTAGAAGTAACCAAAAACCGTGATAGAAATCAAAAGTTTCTTAGGCCTAGCTTGATACCATAGGATATTCATCCAAGATTTTTTGAAGTTAGCCAAACCCATGACCAAGTTAACCAGGAAATGAGTTAAGTTGAATTGGCATGAGAAGTGTGAACAATCATTCCATGAATTGAAGAAAAGATTGACTTTGGCCCCCATCTTAATCACTCCTATGCATTGTGTTGGATATTTTCTACATACAGATGCTTTATAAAATGAATTGGATGCAATTTTGATGCAAGAAGAAAAATTTGTTGCATATGCCTCACGACAACTGAAGACCCATGAGCAAAATAATCCAACACATGACTTAGAACTAGCGGCCATCATGTTTGCCCTGAAAATTTGGAGACACTATCTTTATGGTGAGAAGTTTGATCTATTCTAAAATCACAAGAGTTTAAAGTATATTTACACCTAGAAGGAGTTAAATCTCAGATAGCGGAGATGGATTTCCTCAAGGACTAAGATTTCTAACTACATTACCATCTAGGGAAAGCGAACGTGGTGGCGATGCCTTGAGTAGAAAATTTAACAAACAAGATGAGAAAAAAGGTCAAATGTACTACTTAGTCAAAGAATATAACCTAGTTAGATGAAAAACAGACATACCTCCATAATATGACTTGCCAACCAAATCTTTTACACCAAATCAAAGATGAACAACGGTAAGATAAATGGATCACCTATTTGATTAAAGGAGTTAAATAGGGCAAACATCTAGATTTCAGGATGGATGTTGAGAACATATAAAGGACTAAAGATGTAATACCTGAAATTTTAGTGACGTAATAATTGTAAAACCAAAAATTTTAGTGACGTAATAATCAAAATTTGAGTTTAAAACACATATATGTATATATTTAAATATAAAC
>JAJIYU010014278.1:0-13343 GCA_030144865.1 Tinospora cordifolia
ATTCAGCCGAATATTGATTCATTATTGATTTACAAATGAAATGGATTCCGCTGCTTGTATTTTAAATGAATTTCATGTCTACCGAAAGAAACCATTGTTGATGGCCATTGTACATTTAAATTTTTCACATCATAGCCTATTTAGTAAAAAGATATGAAGTTGAGATTGAGAAAGAAAGAAACCGAACCACGTGGCCTCCGGCTCTCGGCGAACGAACGAACGAACAAACGGGCGTGCGCGGCCCGAGCGACGGACCGTCGCAACGGACACAGAGACGGTCGACCGAGAGCCGGGGTGTCACAAAACCGTAGGAAGAAAGAAAGAGGAAGGGAGGGCATGTGGACTGCCTGGGTGCATGGGCTGGCCCATGTGCCATCGTTTGGCCCTCACTAGCCGAGTGGCCATTACACCTGTTTGGCCCATAGGGGTCGAGCGACTTGTGCGTTCTTGCGACCCACAAGGGCCGAGGCTTGTGTGCCTAGGCTTAGGCCCCCTCTCTTTTCTTTTCTTTCTCTCTCTTTTTTCTTTCCCCCCCTCCTTTTTGTTTCCTCGCTCTTCTTCTTTTTTCTTCTTTTTTCTTGTTATCATTATATATATTTATTTATCACTTGCAAGTTTATTTATTATTATTTATTTATTTATAATTTTTTGCAAAATTGGTTTAAAACTTATTTTGTTAAGTCCAAAAATGTAGTCAAACCATGTAATTGATTACACCAAACTAAGGATCATCACACACGCAATCCATCAGGTTGATGATGGAGCTAGGTGCAAGTGTTAGTTTTAAACTTGGTCAACTATTTGACACCCATATATATATATATATAAGTAAAATTAAAAAATAATAAATATTATATAACTGAAAAGTTACAAAAAGGCAAATATTATTGATAATATCTTTGTATATTTGACAATATCTATAATTTCCTCTTTTTCAGTTTATAAAAGCCCAACACTAGGGGATAGCAGAAGCTGCGCCAGCGGGCTATGGCTGCCTAGTTCTAATTAGATAGTGCACTCTTGGCCACGGCTCCCGTTGTAGCATAACTACAGGCCTCTCTTCTTCATCTCCTTTTTTTTTTTTTTTTAACAACAACCCAAAAAATAGTAAATGAAAAAATAACAGAAAAAGAAGAGTTGGAGCAGCCTTGATCGGGGCTCTTACTTGCCAATGCAATTTGGCGTTGGCTTCAGTAGTCACTGGTGACTTATCACCACTATCCTTGAGTCACCGGCAGTGACGAAGGCCTTAAATCGCTGGTTGTGATTAACCACCAACCTACATTTTTTTTAATAAAACCAAATCCAAAAAAAGGTAAATGATAAAAAAGAAAGCTATGTTTCTCTAAATTCATATTTATACTTTTTGGATTAAAGACCACAAAAGAAAAACTCTCAAATCTTAATCCTTTGACTTAATATTTATAATTCAATACAAGAGGCTTTGATACCACTTGCTAAAATAAACTTTGTGATAAAAATATTGTCAATCAAATATAAGATCATTTGTATCAAATCATTAAGAATAAATAAATAATTTAACCAAAGTGTAGCTAAGTCCACAATAATGTATTGTTCTCCAAGGTCATGCAATTGGTCTTCTAGATCAACACGTTTCCAAAAGAGTCCTTGAATTCTCTCTACGTTCTATTTCTAATGATCATAAGTGCAAAAGTAGAATATTGATTGTGATACTAATACATGTGATCTAAGGACTATGACCACTATAAATAGAATTTTTTGTCAATAATAATTTTTTTTAGCCCATCATAAAAGTAGAAACTATCTTTTCAGTCTCTACATAGTGAAAATCTACATAGATACATTAAAGTTCAAAATTATCCAAAACTTATATTACTTTAATCGGGCTTGACTAAATTGATAGTCTACAATGTACAATTGTTCTACATATAAGCCTAATATTGGATTGATGATCCAATAATATGGACCAACTACTTTTGTTCCATTGGCATGGTTAAAATGCTCACATGTTCACAAATTCATGTTATGTTGTAACACTTTTCATAGCAAAGTTTACACTTAATCCCATATTTAGAAGTAAGAAGGATGGCGATAAAACTTATCTTTGAGCCTACATATCTTACACTTGTAGGATTTATGTTATTGAACTTTTTTTTTCCTTTCCTCTTCTTTCTTAAATTAAAAAAAAAAAAAACTGTGACAACCTCTTTGTTTTATTTTAAGATAATATAATTTTTGCTAAATTTTAAAATTTGGAGATATTTTGGAGAAATACAAGTTTTGAAAAAAGAATATTTTAATTATTGAGAAAACATAATTTTTAAGGAGAAAATATGATTTTTTTTTTCGGTAATTATTTAATTTTTAGAAAGGAATTATGAATTTTTAGAAATTTATTTGAATTTTGAGAGAAAAACATTAATTTTTGGATAAAATATGTGAATTTTGAAAAAAAAAATGTATAAATAGTGAAATTTGATGTATATTTGAAAATTTTGAGGGAGACAAGGGGTAAGAGAGTAAGTTTATAAGAAAAGAAGAAAAAAAGGAAATGAAAAGAAAATGAAAAGAAAAAGCGGGAAAAAGAAAGAAAAAAGAGAGAAAGGCCCATGAGCATGGGCTTGGGCTTGGGCCGTTGGCCAAGCTCGTGTGGCTTGGGAGGCCCATGCAATAGCTCATGGGCTGGCCCACTCGCTTGGGTAGGCCATAAACCCATATCCTCCTTTTTTGTCTTTTTCAATAATTCTCTTTAAAAATAGTGGGTGCACATGGTTTTGCCAACCCAATTTTTTTCTCTACACAATAAATATTAGAAAGAAAACTACCATTGGAGAGTTTGAAGTGCCCTCTTGAAGATCACATCCTTAACAAACTACATAGCCATAAAAGAGAAAAATGGTCACCATAGTGGTGTACTTGACATAGTTGAAATCTAGAACTGTAGAGAAAGTGTATAGTCCGAGTCTTGGAGGAATGTTGTTATGGTCATTTCTTGATCATTTCTTGAGGTCAAACCTTCCTTCCCAATATTTGATATGTAGATTTCAAGATCCAAGCATTAGAAAATGAAAACTAACTCATATTATAATTTACAAGACGCCAAAATGGGTTAGTTGCAAACCGTTATAGTAGTAGAAATATCTTGAAGGAAACTTTGGGTCAAATTTTGAAGGGCTTAGAGGACTTTGTTTGGTCTCAAATTTGAAGTGCGCGATCCTTGCCACTTAAGGATACAAGAAGGTATAAATCTCATCCCATAACCTTCTCTGGTCTTGACATATCATGTTTGTAAACATACCATGTTGCTTAGGTGTTCTGACACTTAGAAAAATTCTGAGTTGCAGAGAATGCTTACTGTGTGTTTGATGAAATGTATGAATAGGATTTTGATCATTTTTGCTAATTGATTCGAATGGGTTTTGAAATAAAATATTTCTATGATCTAAATACATGCTAGAGGTGTAAGAAATAACCTTTAAATTAAAGATTTAATGGGAGAAGGGTCAAATTTTGAAGGGCTTAGAGGACTTTGTTTGGTCTCAAATTTGAAGTGCGCGATCCTTACCACTTAAGGATACAAGAAGGTATAAATCTCATCCCATAACCTTCTCTGGTCTTGACATATCATGTTTGTAAACATACCATGTTGCTTAGGTGTTCTGACACTTAGAAAAATTCTGAGTTGCAGAGAATGCTTACTGTGTGTTTGATGAAATGTATGAATAGGATTTTGATCATTTTTGCTAATTGATTCGAATGGGTTTTGAAATAAAATATTTCTATGATCTAAATACATGCTAGAGGTGTAAGAAATAACCTTTAAATTAAAGATTTAATGGGAGAAAACAATGCTTGAAATTCATGAAAATACATGAACTTGGAGAAATCTGTTGAATAGCTAAAAAGTTAGGGAACCAATTGAATGAGCAAATCTTATTTGTTTGAGCTGAACTTTGGTGGAGGCCTTACTGGATATCTCAAAAATAAGTGTACCAAATTTCGTCTAAATTTGATATAGGTACGTAGGTCAATAAAGATGAAATGTAACTGCCTATTACGTGGAATTCTGAATTGAAGGAGACTGATAACCCACTTACAAATCCTATCAAACGAAATCTGAAATTTATAAACAAAACTTTTGGCAAATATTTAGGAAGTATTGATTAAAATCTGGAAAGCTTCACATCAATCTAATGCATGGTGGTTTGATCACAGGAAAATTGTAAAATCTGTTGCACAATAGGATTATGTAATTGAAAATTTTTTGACCAAATTGACCTCATGTTGACTAATTTGACCCAAATTGACCATATTGACCAATTTTAGATAAGTTTGTCCTGTTGACGATGTTTGACCGATTGACCAAGTTTGACCAAGTCAAATTTAAGTTGACCGAGATTGATTATGGGTAGTAGAGCTAAAATTGAGTCACATTTCGCAACAAAAAAAATTAAAATTAGGTTTAAATAACGCAGATTTGAGCATATATTGTAGGTGTGGGCCGAGTGTTGACGAGACACCGATACACGAGACTTGAGGTGAGCAACTTAATTCAGATGTTATTTTAATTGCATTCCTTGCATAAAATATGAATTAAATGACATGGGTTGAATGGTTTCATCTGGTTTGAGCTACATCAAGTTCGTTTTGAAGTATATATAGATGTACATTGATAATAATACCATAGGCTTAAGGTCCGAGCGCAAGGTCAATGTACATAATGTGATTTGAATTGAACTCAAGGTTCGAGCGCAGGTTCAGTGTATATAATATGATTTGAATTGAGCTCAAGGTCTAAACGCAAGGTTAAGTCATATGATCAGTGTGCCTAACTTCTAACCCGCTCGAGTGACGACACTTGAGGATTGAGCGTGGGGTTAGGGCATTTAAGAAATACGCTTAGTTCATGACCTACTTGAGTAGTCAGTACTCTTGACTTATGACTCGCTCGAGTGATGACTATAGGATTGGATTTCATGATTTAAAACCCGAGTCTAGATATAGTATTAAACTAGCATGTATTCAAACTAATCTTCTTTAACTATTGTATTGTTTATAACTATTTTTACTACATGCTATTTTCTCAAGCACTGTTTTTATCATTACTTTTCATGCATACATGCATTGTTTTAGAATGCTGGTTATAAGTAAGTAATATGTTGGATGTACTACTCATTGAGCTATATTGCAAATTAGAGTTACTTCTCTACTAACATTTTATGTTCATCGGCGACCGACAAGGGAAAGGTATGGTAATAGCCTAGATCCCTTGGTGGTGTCCTTCCTTTTCTTGGTTTTGCTAGAGGTTAGTCATTTATGTGAATGAAATAAATGGTCAATTATATCTTTTGAAACAAGACAACATGTAATATGTAGTAGCAGACTTCTATGGTATGAAAATAGTACTTGCTTGTAGATTTAATTGTAATGTTACGTTACCTTTGCACTTTACAAAATGAAAGCTAAAATTACTCTGATGTCACGTTGAATTGTAGTTTGAAAGGTTTAACAATGATTAGGCAAACTTGACTCAATGAGTTAGTTTGTTGAGTATTGTGCTAGTCAGGCCACCCTTCAGCCTAAGAAAGGTGTCATGACAAAAATCCACATGCAAACCATTAATGTTGGATCAAAATGCAAACCTCAAAACCTCTATAGAAAAAAAAAACCAAAAGCTAAAAAAATCAAAATGCAAACCAAGAGAAACATGACTCGCAGTCTCATCTCATAATAATGTTGAAATCAAATAATAACGTAAATAAACGGCCAAAGTCTATGGATACTCACGTTGACACTAAATGATCAGTTATCGCCTTAATACATGGTTAAATATGTGACTAAAATCTTAATCAATCTTTTCTTAGTGGATGTAACACACATAACCCACTATATAATGGGACAAAACAATTATATATTATATATCATTGGTACATCAATATAACAATGTAATGATCATTCAACCATTAAATCATAATAAGCATGTGACGAATTATCAAATATACTTTTAATTAATACATTTACCGGAATATCATGTTGTTCACCCATAGGCACTCATCAAATCACAAACTTAGGCCAATAAGCAACCATGTATGTATTAGTTTAATCAAAATAATAGTTTGAAATTTGGAAGTCATTCCCACATGTACTAGCAATTTAGTGCCTCAAAATCTGTTTTGCATTCAGATCTATTCAAGGTATCAACCTAAATCATATAAAATATTATTCATAGTAATTTATATTAGTTCTAAAACTTTAGTTATCTGGATTTTATAATTTATTTCATTTCATGGCGCTATCATTGTTACCAGTGCAAACTGGAGCAATATTATTTTTCATGCCCAAAAATCATTATAAAGAATTTTATTGGCCATTCCATAATTAATTTAAGCCCTAGACATTCAGCCACAGCTATCATACATATGTTGCATGATAATTAGGCCTATTATCTATAGTTAAAAAATAGAATTTTTATTTTATGTGTTCTAATATTTATGAGAAAATATTTATTATTTATAATTATTTTAATTTAATTTTCAGCAACTTTAAATTTTATCTTTTTCCATAATTATTTTTATTTTTTTGATTTTAATATTTTCTAATTATGTTTCACTAATAATATATTAAAGGTTTTATTTTCTAACCCTAAGACCATAATCTATAAATATATATTATATTTATATTTTTAAGTTATTTTTTTATCATTTTCAATTGATGATTTTTGAATTTAAAAACTATTTATTTATTAATTTTTCTTTTTTAATCTAAATAATTTTATTCAAATTTTAAGCTATCTTATATATGTCTATTTTTCACATCTTTTGATGCAACCTATATTCTAAATTTGTTTTATTATGCTGTTACTAAAATTTTAAATTTAATTTTCAGCCACTTATGTTCTGAAATTTTTTCTAATTAATTATTGTAGTGGGTTTTTTCACAAGCACTTTATATATACTACTTTTTCTTCAATTATAAGTGTCGAGACCACTTAGGTAGCCCAACCGACACAACAATTGGATGTGTAAACTACTCCGTCTACATGCCCAACTACTATTAAGCCTCAACCTTAACACATACATCATCCAAATAAACTTACTATATATAACTAATGTCACACACAGCAAAAAACTAAATCACATAGTTTGGACTTTCACAAGTTATACATACATTCATTAAGTTTCTTCATACATGGAACTCCAAAAGGGTACATCGCTATATACATTAGAGACATGTATACGTGTTTGATTCAATGTTAAGATATTCCACCCTATTCCATGAAGATAACTTTACCTTTGTCCACTTGGGAAGGTCTTGGGAAAATAATAGAGAGTAATGAGCCCAAAAAATAACCACAGGGCAAAATAAGTAACATTCCTAACTTACCACTTAATGCAAATATTTCAAAAATATAGGGATGCATGCTCAAGTGTTCATATGTTGACTCACAAAAGATGTCGATCCAAACACAAAATGATCATCACACATTGGTAAAACACACAAGTTCCACCTCAAAACTATCATAAGTCACATGGTCCAAAACTAGAGACTTATGTCTGTTGCCTATTGCTTACATGCAGTGTTACGATAACAACACGTAAGCTCGCCAAGTCTCATTTATAGACCTAGACAACATCTTGAAAGCCCATAATAGACATAAAATCCAATAAACCATGCATCACACACCAAAGTAAATGATGCACATGTATGAACTTTATTAACAGAATGCACATGTTTTGGTTGATAAATTATAAAAAGTACTCATAAATATATGTTACTCCCTTTCTCTTTTGACCTCATGAATCCTCGAGCCTTAGACACCTTGACCACATCAACTGTGTCAGTTACACATGTCTACACATCTTTAACTCGTATTCATAATGTACAGTACAATTTAGAGTCAACAGTTGGTCAACTCTTCATTCAATTGGTCCTTATGGTCAAAATATATTGCATCCATTGTAGATAGTCTATTGACACATCTTTGAGTCAACTTCATCTAATGTTACAAATACACACAAGGGTTATAGTATAGGCATTGTGTACACTTGCTCGATGTACAATGGTTCAGCTTGTAGAATTTATTTGGACTTCATCTTATACATAATTGCTTTCAAATTTGGTGGAGAGTTTTCTCAAATACCCTTGTATCACTTAGATATTTTCCAAATTTTTCTAAGTGTCTAAAGACCCTAATCTAGGCCTCCTATTGAACCTCTACTCTATTCTAGAACAGACATGTAATTGAGTCATAATATTTATAATTTTACTAACACAAATCACCTACTAGGGTGTTGTCAAATTTTAGGTTAATACTAGACCTTTCAAATAATTCCAAACTTTTGTTCCAAATTTTTGGACATTGTTTAATGGGTTTTCTTGGTCAAAGTTTTACACACCAATCACATATGACAAGGTTTTCAATAAGGGTTTGGTTTTCAGTACAATTTCCCCCTTTCCAAACTTGGTTTGTGGGAATTTTTGGACATTGAGTAATTGGGTATCCAAGGATTCTATAAACCAAATTTTAGCTTCATATGACCACTCTAACACAGGTTTTCATATTTTGTTTATTTCAGGCCGAAATATTGTGTCTTTTATCAAACTGTTTCGGTATGGTATATTTATGGATTGATTGTGGGCAATTCACTTGTGCATTTCCTCTAAGATTTTACCAATGTGTTCCTCACCATATGTCCATTTATGGTCAAATGCTCAGAATTTTCAAAGGAATTAATCATGTGTTTCAAGCTCAATTTTATACCTTACTTGAATATGTTCAATTGTTTAGTCATTCATAATAGTCCAACCAGGCATCTTTAACCCACAGATTGGAAGATCAAATCAGCACCAAACCTCCTCATTCTTGACTTGGTTTACTCACTACACATCTTAGTTTTAGGGCTACAAGACCTAAGACACCACAGTTTTCTTAATCGAAGCTACAACACCATGAAGAAGGGTCATTACCCATGTTTCTATACTTAAAAATTTGACAGTGTTGAACCATATGCAACACCATGGTTTTATTCACAATTTCTGACCACTTGGTCGTGATCTGGGTATGGTCTTAGCCTTTCTTTACCATCATCTCAGTCCAAACAACAACAATGATCCATTACACAAAACTTTGCAAACTATAATTATATCATCAAATCATTCCATTTCAACATGGAAACATCATTTCAACTCAAAAAACACATTAGACCTTCTCGAACAACTATGTTAAATCATGATTTTTTTGCCAACAAGGCTTCCCCTCAATGTTTGATTCTCAACTATGTGGTTCTCTTAATTCTCCTCTTTCCTATGAGCCTAAGATCACAATATTTGGTTGAGAAGTAAGAAAGACGAGTTTTTAGAATTGAGAGAAAAAAAGGGGATTTTCAAAAATTGTTGTTGCAAAATGGAGAAGATCAAGATGGAAATTTGTGTCAAGTTGATTTTTATCTCTCAATTGGAGCTGCCACTTCACTCCAAATCGTGCCACATCTTAGCTTGGTTTCATGCCCATAACCATCTCTTGTTTGAAGAAAGCCCGGTGGCCAAGTCTATTTGCAATTGGAGAAGGAATTATGTGAGAAGTGCATCATTTTCTACTAATTCGACAAACTACCATGTTAGTGCATTCCACTACCAAGGTAATAGGTCCTAGAAAAGCTATGACTGGCCATGAACATCCACCCCTCTCTCTTGAGCTTTTAGATTGACTCCTCTGTATGCCTCTCTATCCAACGATCCCGGTTCAACCACGATCTATTCATGCCATGCCCACCGAAAGAACTTACTAATTTAGGAGTTCCATCAACAATTCTAATTCATAACCTAGAGGTTGGCTTGAGAAAGCTCGCCCAAAAGGAAAATGAACAGATAAAAGGTAGTCATTTAATGGATTTGGTAGATGGGGTGTTGTGCGCATTCAACATCAAATTCCGACATGATTTTGAATCATGTTCTAAGAATGATCTCATTTGTTTTCTTAATGACTAAAATAAAAATATTTTATTTTCAATTTTTTATGTATTTATATGATTTATACAATTTTTACATCTACGCATGCATTATTCCATAAATAACGAAATTTAAACTACCTAGACAACATAATCATATAAAATTTACAATTAAATAGATTTCTTATTCTAATCATCTAAGTCTAACATGAAAACGAAAAAGATTATGGTTAAAGATTACATCCTTGAGTTTTACCCTTTGTCAATAAATTGAAGTTCGGTAATGACCTTTGAAGGATTTGTGTGGCTATTTTTGGCGTTGAAAAGAGAAGAATAAAAATACCTTGTTGAAGTTTTTCTTGGCTGAACAAAAATAGAAGAAAAAGGAAAAAATGATGTAAGAAGATGAGAGGTTTTATATACCTACTAATATATATGAGGTCGACTTCTTGATAGTAACTTGGTGATGTATTCTTAATCTCCAAAATACTCTTGAATGGCCAGCCAATTGGAGGGGTGTAGAGAAGAGAGACGAAAAAAGAAGAAAATAATTGAAATAGGCTTCAATCATCTTTCCCTCTCTTCTTGTTCCCCGCTTAATTGATTAGGAAGGATGGACTTTGGAGAGAGGGAAGTTGTCACCTAGGAGAGAGGATAAGGGCATGGTGATTGAGAGGTGTGAGAGGATTACGGTTAGAGAGATCTACAATGATTAGTGTTTTGGATCATAAAGCCCTTACCCTCTACATGCTACTGTTGGTGTATGGTTTGAGAAATTTGGCATGAGTTAATACACATATTTGAGATCCTAAAATTGTTTGGTGTGATTTTTTAATCAACCCTAACATCCCCCCTTGGATTTGGCTCATGATTTGAGTGATTTAGGATAATTTAGAAAGTTACACACACTTCTTAGAATATGATAATATTGTTTAAATTTTGAAATCAATTTTTCATTTAAATCTCTCTCTTTGCACCCCCTTGCCTCTCAGCTTTAGGGAGCTCCTAGCACTCGGGTGCCTCCCCCCCATATGTATTCCATGCTCTCATGTTGTTTCCTCAGTTAACTTTTGGGCTTACAACTTGCTATATGACAATGTGTATCAATTTTTTAATGTTATTTATTTTTCCATTTAACTCATTGATTTTATTAATTTATTTTGAACATTTTTTTTATTATTTTAGGTGTTGGCATTTGTCACATTTTATTAATGAATATTGAAATTATTAATTGAATCATGTTTATATGCATTAGTTCATATATGCACATATTCTTTAATTTGTTCAATTTTTGTTTCAGTTAATTTAATTAATTCGTAACATTTTTCATCATAATATTACCCAAACATTTAATTATATTCTAATATATAAAAAAATATTCACATGTCACTTTTGTAAGTGTTTATTTGTATATGTTTAGGTGTAGTGACCATTTTGCCCCTTAGTAACAAAATTATTATGTTACTATCAGTTGGTTAGAATGATCTTTTGTGCATAAAATTAACCTTTGTTCATTACTATAAACTTTCATAATTTACTTTCATGTAGCGTGACTATTTTACTTTTAGGTGGTAAATTTATATTTTTCCCTCGAAATCAGATTTCCACTGAAAGTGACCATTTTGCCTTCAGAGTGGTTTTTTGAATTATGCAACTCATTTATTAATTTCTTTATAATTAATTTTATTTATTAATTTAAAATTTTAAAAAAAATTCTAGGATATTACAATCTATCCCCCTTTAAATAAATTTTGCCCTTAAAATTTAAACTAAGGTACTTACTTGTTCTGATGTTATCTATTTTGACATTCTTAGAAAAGAAATCTAAATATTTATATATCATCTCACTTTTTAGCTCTCAAGTTGCTTTTGCCAAGCTATAATGCCTCGAGGGGGCTATGGCTAAAGGAATGTTATTAACCATAGCCTCTTTATATGTGGCATCATCTTGAATGTTTATCTCCTCCCAGTGAATGATGTGAGAGGGATCCAAGTTGTATCTTATCAAAACATGAAATTCGATGTGGATTGAGGATATTTTGTTAGGCAGATCTAATTCATAGACACATTCACCAATTCACCTAAGTATCTCAAAAGGATCGATAAATCTAGGTGGTAGCTTTCTCTTATGGCCAAATTGTCTAATCTGCTTATGAGGGTTGGCCATCATAAACACTTTATGACTCGTTTGGTGTTCAAGTAATCTTTGTCTCTTACCTACATAGCTCTTTTGTATACTCTATGTTGTAGTTAATCTCGTCGATCAGGTTAACTTGGTAGTTCATTTCCTATACCAAGTTTGGGGCCAATAAGTATGTGATCCTCAAACTCCGCTTGACATGCTAGTGATCTTTAAGGTTTGTAAGGATCGATGTGGAGAGCTTTGTAAGGATTGATGTGTACATTTACCTTATAACTGTTATTGTAAGCAGACTCTGTGGAGTATAAATACTTGCACCAGTTACCTTCTAAATAAAGGATACAAGCTCTCAACATATCTTTCATTATCTGAATAACTCTCTTAAACTATCCATTTGGTTGTGGACAAAAAGTTGTGCTCATAGTCACTACAAGAAATCACACGTACAACAACGTGCAATGTTCGTTATTATACCCATACGACAACGTTCATGGTGATGTTGTTGATCAGGGTATTGTCAAACGGCCGACTATTTTTAACAACGGTCGCGAGCCTGTTGTTGTAAAGCGTTGTGTATCAGTTTGACAGTGAGGTTACAACAATGTTCACCCTTTGTTAAATGATTCAATCTTTTAACACATATTCGACAACGATCACTATGCCTGTTGTTGTAGAGATGTTACAATAAAAGCCACACGTCGTGGAAACCCTAACCTTTGACAACAGTCATGTGCATGTTGTTGTAATGCGTTATGTATCGTTCTAAAGCTGAGGTTACAACAACGTTCACACGTTGTTAAATACTTTGATTTTTAACACATATTCGACAATAGTCATAATGCCCGTTGTTGTAGATGTGTTATAACAACGGGCGAACGTTGTAGAAAACCTACCCTTTAACCTTTCAACAACGATCAGGTGGTTGTTGTTGTATGTCCATCACTTAACAACATGCATGTGCCATTGTGAAAGCTGTAGTATTTCAACAACAATCGTCTGCATGATGTTATATCATCTATCTTACAACGAAAACTGAACATTGTCATATGTGTCAATTTTTGTAAATTGTAAAAATATTTTACTACAATAAATATTGTAAATATTTACCTGTATCTGTAAATTCATAATATAAAATAAACATTATTAAACATTTGTCCTATCATTTCAACTGACTCATTTAGTATCACTTAAGAATAATAAAATTCATAATGCCAAACATATATATATATATATATATATATATATATATATATATACAATCCATAAAAAAGTAT
>JAJIYU010014279.1:0-13303 GCA_030144865.1 Tinospora cordifolia
TAATAACCTTATTTTGGATCCATTTACTTCTGACACAAACAATTGTACACCTTCTTCGCTGATCCTCAATAATCCCTGAGGCTCAAAAATTTCAGTTACCATAAAATTTCACAAACCTAATTTATCAAAATTTCAATCAGCACTAAAACCACAACTCTAAAATAATATATTAGAAAACTAAAATACTAATATAATTACAAAAACATTACTACAAATACAAATATTTATAATTATTGAATAAATGTCTTTTTTACACTTTGAGATACTTAACAATTTTCATTATATAATTGTAAGCGTTGTTGTTACATGAATATTATAATTGTGATAAACAATTCAATATTTTATATAATCAAATAACATTCTCCACTAAAATATAAATTGAACCTAAATTATTGTTAATGTATGTACTAAAAACAATCTTAAGAAAACTAAAGGCAAGTTTGAAAGTTGAGAATAGTTTTTTATAAAAACATATGTAATTTATTATTTTTTTTTTTGGCTACAAGTTCTTTTTCAAGCAAAGTCTTTAAAAATAAATAAATAAATAAAGTGACTTGCCTCATTACCATTGCAACCAAGAAGATCACCGTTTCGCGATGGTGCTATTCCATTCACATATAAATTAGCAGGAAGCAGCTTCCAATTCTTCCATTCCTCATTTCTACGCTTTCTTTTAACCCATCCATCCCTCGAACTTGTGTACAAAGTCCCCTCTTTATCAACAGCTACATCCTCTTGGCGTACCAAAAACCCTATTCCAACTTTCTCTAATTTCTGCAAAAAGGAAAAAAAATGTAAATAAATAAAACAAAACAAAAGAAGAACATATTTGTTGTGTCTTGCTTCAAAAATCATGTTTTTTGGCTGTTGTTTCTAGCCTTTGTTAGATATAAAAAATGTTGCAAAATTCATTTGTGTCCTCAAAATATCTAAAAAAGTCAAGGATAAGAGAGGAAACATGTTAGAGCATTTCCAGCTAACACCAAAATACTTTAACTCACACCAACGACTGTATAAAGAAGTTAGCGCGCTCTTCAACAAACCTTCCATTCAACAAACTTTAGCTAATTTTATATATTAAACAAAAATAACTTAATTTGTATATATAATTTTGATAATTAGATAAAATATACATAATTTTTAATGTATTGATAATAAATTTAATTATAATGTAAAATTTAGTTTGATTTAAAGCATTTAAATTTTTATAATTTATTTTATATTATTAATATATTATTTTTGTTGTATGAAAATTAATATACAGTCACAAAATGCTATAATTCATACATAAATAAAAAATTATTCTTTTCTAGTTATAAAAAAAAAAAGTGAAAAGGGATAGAGGTAGATTATATATCTTAATAAATTGAGAATAATCAGCAATAAGTACCCGTGCGGTCGCTGCCTTCTTGTTATGATGGAATAACCAAAAAGGGTTTTTTAATATGAAGAGAGTGCTGAGTGAGATCCCAAACCTGTAAGTCGTCATTCCATCTTACAGAAGTAGAGAGTGCATACGGCAAAGCCAAGGAGAAGAATAAGAAAACTAGAAACAGACTAGCGTGAAAACTAGGAGTTTCCATGGCTTTGACGCCCAACATGCTCTTCTTGCCGGTCTTTTAATTATTTCTCTTCCGCAGGCAAAACTCCCTTCAGAGATCTACACCTGCGCCTCGCTTCGGGTGTAATGGGGGCATGTAACGGGTTGTAGCAAAGCGTGTGGTTAGAAAAAAGTTGAGATAACGTTCTGCATTCGTTAACATTAATTATCCACGGTTTCACACCTAACCATCGTGCTTGTTTTATTTTATTTTTCTTTCTCGTTTGGAGCAAAGTATACTTGAAAGAAGATAAACAAATGTCAGGCTACACAGCACCTTTTCAAAACCAAAAAGGTAATAAAGATAAACAAATGCCAGGTTAGACGGTACCTTTTCAAAACCAAAATAATAATATTTTACCACCATTTTCTTCCTTGTGGTTAAGCTTTTGGCACTCACCAAACGTTCAACCCCTACTCCTTTTTTATTTATTTTTTATTTTCTTAAATACTGTTCTATACAACGTTATTTTGTTTAAATTTTTATTTTTTAAAATAAATTTAAATAATATTTTTAATTTTTATCCTGAATAATATTACTTTAAAAATTAAATATTTTATAAATAAATAAATTAACTATTTTGAATAAGTATTTTCAAATAAAAATAAAATTAAATAATATTTTTAATTTTTATCCTCAAAGTATCTTGCACTACAACTAAGGTGGGTGGTTTATATGAAGTTGAATATTTGCCCGATTCTAATGGCATTGTTCCCCTCACAGAGCTTATTCTCATCTTACCCCAAAATGTTTATTCTTTTCCTTCTACCTCTTTTCATAAGAAACTTAAAAGTTTGTTCAAACGACATACTCCTCAGAGTCCAATCAAGAAATATATTCAAAATTTTAATTTTAATGAATACCAGATCCCTGTAGATCAGGCTGAGCATTTCTTCCCCATCACCTTACCCGCTTCACTTTTGCCCCAACGGAGGAAAAATGGATGCACCCATCTCTATTATGGTGTAGTCAAAATGTCAATCACTTTCCATGGTCGAAAGTTTACTAAAGCCATTTTTCAGATCGCTCTCACGGATTCTTGTATGATCTGCTATGCCAATGCTGTTATTGGCACTATCCAAACTACTCTCAATTCTAGCACCGTTTTTTTTTAACCTTTTACCCAAACTTTAATGTATCTTTATGAGATTCTCATGCTTTCACTATTTTCAACCTACAAGCCCAACTATCTGGAATCGCTCAGGTCCAAATTGCTTTGGCAGCAACCATTCACTATCAGGTTTCTTATCGCGTACAAAATCACACGAACGATGTCCCTTTTAAAGGGTCTTCTCTTGATGACATCATGTTAGACATTAATTCTCAAGGAGCAGTCTCTCACACATTTCATCCAGGGGTAATTCCCGTAGTTGGCTTCAACAACTTTTTTTCAGAAAAATGGCTTACAAGTTATGAAACACGATTCCAGACCAATGAAGATCGTCAGCCTACTCATGCAACTCATACTAGACGTCTTGATGGCTTGGTCGAAACCATTTTTCTTGAGCTTACCTTGACCTAGTCGCGTCCCTCCTATGTCGGTATACACGTTTTGGACATTGCAGACTCCAACCAACCCACACACAACTGGTGTGATTCTTATAGTGGCCCCAGCTATGAAGATGTTTTCGAGGTCAAGTATGACCTTGAAAGGCCAAAGTGCCAAACCTCCCAAGACTCTTGGTAGAATAATATGCATTAGGAGATCCTACCGTTGGTTTTATTGAATCAACTTCAAGAAGGTATCAATATTATGTTTTATTTTCTACCTCTGATACTGATGATGATTTTGATGAAAAAGATATGATCTATGATTCTACTGAAGAAGAGGAAAAAGATCCCAACCCTGGCAAGGGTTGCTTTGTCCTTTCTGAGCATTCAGGTTCTATGCCTCCACCTACAGGCCTTGAACGATTAATCGATCCGATCACTAAATGTCCTCTCTAGTACCAGATCCACCCATCTAAAATCATGACCCCTGAAGGACCAGCTCTCCAGACTCTTTCTGGATTTGATGTAGTCCTAAATTGACAATAAAATAATGCTTTGTATCAGAATGACCATTTCCGATCTATCTTCCAAAAGCAACAACAATTTATAACTCACAAACTTCTCACGAGCATCTCATTACCTCCCTCCATGCCTGAATTAACCAGGTTCATCAAGAACTTTTAACCCTTGCACGTTCCATCACAAGCTATTCCAACATATAAACAATTCTCGTTCCCCTTGAACGAGAACAACAATCTCTTAAGAACCAACTCTGAGAGCTTACAAAAACCCCTTCTGAACTTCCCGTCAATTCCTTTTTCACCCCTAATGTTATCCTTATAGCTTATAAAGCTCCATCATTTACCATGCCCTCTTTGTTTCCACCTTCTTACCAACTTCACATTAAGCGACTACCAGTTCGTTCACCCCCAGCTTGACCTCCTAGGCCACTTAGCGGTATCACTTTCCATTCTCCTTATTAGCAACCACCTTTTAAACCACCAACTCCTCTTGATGACTCATCACATCCTCCGTTCTTTGAACCAACCCATTTCCATTTAGGTTCCTCCCACAAACGGAAAGATAAGGGAAAAGAAAAGGTTGTCATGACCATTCCACTAGTTGAACCAGATCTTCAAGCCTCCTCTAGACCACAACCACTCCCAACGTTTTTGAAAATCCCTTAGCCTCTTTTCTTGAATATATGGCTCGTCGTTACGACCAACCCTCTGTTGCTAGACATGTCCATTTCAATGAGGAAAGAATGGCCAACCAGGTGGAACCGAAACTTTGCAATACCTCGTTTCACGACCAAAATTTCTTTAAAAGTGGAATGATAGTGTCTCAAAGGTCTTGAACACTCCACTTTTATAACCACCGATATGGCGAGAATTATCAGGGAATTCTTCCTATAAAACAACACCCTAGTATTCGTCACTTGCATCTGTCTGAAGGATGCAGCGATCGTTGACCAGAATTTGAAGTGGGGGAAGAGCCTGTGCTTTGGGTTTAAGAGCCTAAATGGCTTTTGCTTGTTTTGCATACCAGGGAGGTGGTGATTTCTTCAATAAGAGGGAAAGCTTGCTCGTATGATGAGAAAGATCCTTGATGAAAAGTCCTATATAATTTATAATACCCAAAAAATGTTGGATAGTTGTTTTATCTGGGAGAACATCCAGGAAATCAGGAAGCTTGTGAGAAATGTGGGGTTATAGAGAGAGTTTTCCATCATAGATTTTCATGCCAAGGAAATCAATGGTTGTCTAGAATAATTGCATCTTTTTCTTTAATAACATTAGTCCAACAGAAACACAAAGATCATGAAATTTTTGGACAAGAGCAAGATGTGATGGGAGGTCCTTAGAAAACAAAAGGATATCATATATATAGATGAGTGCCTGATGCTGGATTTTAGAAAAGATTCTTGTCATTGCTTGTCGAAATATTGAAGGGGCAATCTTAAGGCCAAATGACGTTACCTTCTATTGGTAATGGTGACCAGGTATGACAAAGCAGTTTTTGGTCTGTCTTCGGGGGCAATGCTAAGCTGCCAAAATTCAGATTTGCAGTCAAACTTTGAAAATATTTTTGCTTTTTGAAAGATGTTGAAATAATGTCTCAGGTCGTGGGAGAAGAAACTTATTATCTTTGAGAAAGATGTTAAGTGGTTGGTAGTTGATTACCAGGCGGAGCTTACCCCGGACCTGCTTAGATCTTTTATTGACATAGAAAACCTCACATGCCCAAGAAGAAGTGGTTGGTTCAATGAGACCTTCTTGTTTCAATTGTTCAAGTTCTTGAATGGAAAGAATGAGTTGAGAAGAGGTCATTCCATGATGAGAGGCTTTGGTAGGATTGACTTCTTCATTGAGCTTGAAAGGTACTTAATGAAGTAATCTTGGTTGAACCATAGCAGCTTGCTGCATTTGGCAAGAAAAGTTGTATGACTCTCAACACAACAATGTTGAAGAAGTAGGGACCTCAGATGCTGAGCTTGAGGAGATTCCTATGGTGGTTCTTCAAGCTTTGAAATGGATGAGATCCATAGAACAAATGCAGAGTGTATGTAAAAACCTTGTGGAGTCCAGGTGAGGTGGCTAATCTTTGGTGTATGTCATAGCCGATGATGAATGGCTTTGATAATCTAGGAGCTCCAAGGATTCGATGCTTGAAGGTAAGCAATGGGTGAAGCTGGATCTTCACTAGCTTACTAATGAGAGTGATGGTAAGCTGGTTTGGGCCAGCATTATTGAAAGCCTATTGGTATGGTTTCCACCCTTCTGAGGGTAATACTGTGGGATCCATTAACATGGTAGAGGCACCTATCTCAATTAAAGCAGTTAGTAAAATAGGGTGATGATAGGGAGAAAGATAAACCTGGGCTTTGGCATGGGGCAGATTGAATATGCCATTGGTGGATGGAGAAGAGTTGAGGACAAAGGCTTCTGTGTTTGAGACGGCCATGAGTGCTTTAGGGAAAAAATCATCTTGGAATTCAAACAAAGATTCAATATTTGAAGCTTTTGTATTGGTGAGAACAGTGATTTTCTCAATGAGGCTACATGGCGCTTAGTTTTCTTTGGGTAGTGTTTTGCAAAATGACCCTTCTTTTTACATATGAAACACCTTGAGCCAACTATATTCCCTCAAAAAGGTTTTCGTCGTAAAAATTTCCATTTATGGGAGAACTTCTTAGTAGAGGTCTTGGATCTTGTAGAAGATTTAAAAGAGTGCAAGGGAGCTGTCTTCTGTTTACAAGAACAAGAATCAAAAGCATGCCTTTTTGGAAGATAGTCACTGCAGTCATGGGAAAGGGTTTTTCCCAATCTCTGGGCGCGTTGAACAATTTCGTACTAGGCACAAAAACCTTGGTGACCATTTCGGATATAAGAAAACAATTGTCCTAGAGTGCTTTCTTGAGTGGTTTTCTTTTAAGTAGCCATATACTCTTTTGCTTTTTTTGTAATAGGCTTCTGGAAAGACAACAGAAAAATGGTCTTGAAATTGACATCATCAACTCCTTTAATCAAATAGAACCATCTTGATATCTGTTCATAATATTTCTGCATAGCCCGAAGATTAAAAGAACAACACTTTGTGGCAAGATATCTTTTCTGAGGCTTGGTCAATGTAATAGGTCCATAGGCCACAAAGGCGTCAAAGAGTGCTGAGAGAAAATTGTTAACTGACTGCTGGAGCAAGGCAATCTACTTATATTCTTGTTGGGCAGTCCATCAGTCACGAAGGCTACCTGATAATCGCATGAGTAATTTCTCAATCACGATCGCATCAGTTGCACCGTGTTTGATGGATTCAACATGGCACCAAGAAAACATGTCATTAAAGAAGTATGGCCAATTATCATATATGGAAGGGTATCAAGATTGAAAGTATGAAAAGAGCTGGATTTAGAAGGATTGTGACGCAATGGAAGGAAATCAGATTCCATATCATCGGACTCCTCATGTGGAGGCTCAACAACTGGTGTGGTGCCATGGGTAGGCGTTGGCTTGGAGGATTTGCCTGGCCCAGAAGTGCTGGCAAGAATATCTTGAGAATGATCTGAGGATGACTCAGAGAAAGAGTCAGGAGAGGAGGACTCAGAAGTTGAACTTGTTTCAGAGGATGAATCAACAATTTGGTCTGCCAAAACAACAGAGGGTTGGTCGTAACAGCGAACTATATATTCAAGAAAAGAGGCTAAGGGATTTTCAGAAATGTCTGGGAGTAGCTGTGGTCTAGAGGAGGCTTGAAGATCTGGTTCAATTGGTGGAATGGTCATGACAACCTTTTCTTTTCCCTTATCTTTCCGTTTGTGGGAGGAACCTGAGGGAAATGGGTTGGTTCAAAGAACAGAGGATGTAGTGAGTCATCAAGAGGAGTTGGTGGTTGCTGATAAGGAGAATGAAAAGTGATGCCGCTAAGTCGCCTAGGAGGACAAGCTGGGGTTGAACGAACTGGTGGTCTCTTACTTTGAAGTTGGTAAGAAGGTGGAAACAAAGAAGGCATGGTAAAGGATGGAGCTTTATAAGCTGTAGGGATAACATAAGGGGTGAAAAAGGAATTGAAGTAAGTTCAGAAAGGGTTTCTGAGTTCTCGGAGTTGGCTCTTAAGAGATTGTTGTTCTTGTTCAAGGGGAGCAAGAATTATTTGTATATCAGAATAGTTTGTGATGGAACGTGCAAGGGTTAAGAGTTCTTGATGAACCTGGTTAATTCAGGCACGGAGGGAGGTAATGAGATGCTCGTGAGAGGTTTGGCGAGTTATAGACTATTGTTGCTTTTGGAGGATAGATTGGAGAAGGTCATTCTGATACAAAGCATTGTTTGATTGCCAATTCAAGACTGCATTAGGTCTAGAAAGAGTTTGGAGAGTTGGTCTTTTAGGGGTCATGATTTTGGATGGGCGAATTTGGTACTAGAGAGGACATCCAGTGATCGGATCTATTGATCATTTAGGGCCTGTAGGTGGAGGTAAAGAACCTGAACACTCAGAAAAGGACAAACCAACCTTTGCTAGGGTTGGGATCTTCTTCCTCTTCTTCAGTAGAATCATAGATCATGTCTTGTTCATCAAAATCATCATCAGTATCAGAAGCAGGAAGTAGAACATAATTCTGATACCTTCTTGAAGTTGATTCAATAAAACCAACAGTAAGATCTCCTAATGCATATCGTTCTACCAGGAGTCTTTGGGAGGTTTGGCACTTTGGCCTTTCAATGTCATACTTGACCTCGAAAGCATCTTCTTCGCAGTTGGGGCAACTACAAGAATCACACCAATTGTGTGTGGGTTGGTTGGAGTCTGTGGTGTCCAAAATGTGTATACTGACAGAGGAGGAACGCAATTGGGTAAAGGCAGGCTTAGGAAAAATGGTTTCGACCAAGCCATCAGGACGTCTAGTATGAGTAGCATGAGTAGGCTGACGAACTTCATTGGTCTGGAATCATGCTTCATAACTTGTAAGCCATTTTTTCAAAAAAAGTTGTTGAAGTCAACTAGGGGGAATTGCCCATAGAAGAAATGTGTGAGAGAATGCTCCTTGAGAATTAATGTCTAGCATGATGCCATCAAGAGAAGATCCTTTATAATGGACATCGATCGCGTGACTTTGTGCGCGATAAGAAACCTGATAGTGAATGGTTGCTGCCAAAGCAGTTTGGACTTGAGGGGTTCCAGATAGTTGGACTTGCAGGTTGAGAGTAGTGAGAGCATGAGGATCTCATAAAGGTACATTAATTTGGGTAAAAGGTTCCAAAACGATGCCAAAATTGAGAGTAGTTTGGATAGTGCCAATAACAGCACTAGCATAGCAGATCATACGAGAATCCAGGAGAGTGATCCAAGAAATGGCTTCAGTAGACTTTCGACCATGGAAGGTGATTGACATTTTGACTGCACCATAATGGAGATGGGTGTATCTGTCTTTTTGCCATTGGGGCAAAAGTGAAGCAGGTAAGGTGATGGGGAAGAAATGCTCGGCCTGATCTGCAGGAATTTGGTGTTCATTAAAATTGAAAATTTGAACATATTCCTTGACTAGACTTTGAGGAGTATGTCATTTGAACATTTTTTTAAGTACTTGTGAAAAGAGGTAGAGGGGAGAGAATATGATTCGGAGTCTGAAGTAAAATATATATATAATGAAAACAATATATATATATATATATATATTGGTGAGTTGTTGGAATAAAGAAGAAAAAATAGAATAAAATAAAAATATTAAGGGAATAAATAATAATAAGGGGATAATGTACTAATGATATTTCAAGATAAGATAAGCAATCATTTTTTACTTCTTTGGGTTGCATGGGACCCACCCCAAATGGCTTGCTATATAAAGGCTTGCCTCATTTCAATTGTTGCTTAGAACTACCATCCAGGAAAGAGGGGAAAAAAGGAAAAAGAGAAGAAAAAGAAAAGAAAAATAGAAGAAAAAAGGAAAAGAAAAGTTATCGGTTTCTTAAGGATTTGACGTTTTGGGTAATATTTTCACCTCTTTTCAATTTAGAATTGTTATGAAAGTTATGAATTACATTTTTTTCTAGTATAATTTTTAACAAAAGTGTTAGCCAATTATGTGACCCAAAATTAGGATGTAATTTCACCAGGAATAAAGCTTTACAAGATATATATCATTGTGTTTAGATCAACGAGTAGAATATAAATATATATTTTATTTGTACCTATTTAAGCCTTAAGAATTTATATGGTAATTAGAAGTCGACACATAGAAGATATACCCAATATCACTAAAATTTTTGTTGGCAGGTACTGAAATGTCCAAAATGAAATTCTGAACTCAATGACACTAAAATTAAAATTTTTGGAGATCAATTGATATATTAAATTTACATTTATGCGATTTGAGGATTAATTAATAAATATAGAAAAAAAATATATACGGTTATATAATGTTAAATAATATGAAAACAATGTTCTATAATGGTTATATATATAATGTTGTATAACATTATGAAATACTTGTGGAGAAAGAATGTGTAACATAGTAAATAATTAATTTTTTTTATTTATTGTATTGAACCGCCAAATTTATGAAATGGTTGATTATTGTATACCAAAAGTAGGACACATGTCACGATGTAAGGTGTTGGTATTTCGGTTCAATATTAAGATATTAACCAAAATTGACCAGATTAATAAGTACACCATAATTGATCGAATCAATCATTTGATTAACCAAGGACCATAAAGTTATATTTGAACCAAATTTCATATAGATATTAAGGAAACCCCATTGATCATGTAGGATCAAACATTAGCAAGACACGACCAGTTACGAGAGGAGCACTGAGAGCTGAGCATTCTTGTGAATAACATTTTTTTTAATTTATCACTTAACTTGTTATTTTGTTCATAAATGGAATGTTATTACATATTGCAATGCATTTACAATCTTTAAATGAGTTTTTTTTAAATGAAAATGTGCATTGACTCTCTAGGTCCAATGGTATAGGTTAGGGTATTAGATGTGGTAAAACATTGAAGACTAGAAGCTGTCGTGCCTTGGGGTACATTCTGTACAGGTCTATCAATTTTCTCCCCTATTGAGAATCTGAGGCCCCCATATATAAGGTAGGAGTTGACAGATCCCTATGATATGATATGAGAATACATCTAACTGTCAAGTATACCTGCTCGAGTAGATTTATTATTGCCTTGTAGGCCATTGAGAGCTTCAGAATGTATTTTTAGTATTAAAACCATTTTTAAAATGGAAGGTCTACGACTTTATTGTAGATTTTGCATTCATTAACTATTGCATTCATTCACATTATTATTATTGTGCATGCATACATGACATTGTTTTATAGAATTCATGTTCTAATTTATAGATTAGACTACATCACTCACCGAGCTTTTGTGGACAAATTGACTTACTACTCTAATATTTTAGGTTCTTTTAATGTGGATAGAGGCAAGAAAACGATCATTGTATAGTGCGCCTTTCTTGTATTTTGGTAGGTTTCTTTATGTGGTTTACTGTTTTGAGAGTTAGTATGGTGTATAAGAAGTTAGGAAAACATTGTAGATATTCTGAATTACATTTTCACTACTATTACATAGAAAAAATTGTACATAAACACTTTTTGTTTAACTTGAATTATTTTTTTTTCTGTAATTATTTGTTTTAGTTATCCCTGCATCTTTTATGATTACTTTGATAATGTTACATATAGATAAGAAGGAGGCTTAACAGTGATCTAGCAAGCTCGGCTTGCGAGTGAGTTTGTTAGGGTACTGTGTTGGTCGGTTCGCCCTTCACCTTAGGGAAGGGGTCTCGACAGAAAATACATCTTAATTTTGGGTCACAGAATAGACTAACACTTCCACTGAAAACTACACTAGAAAAACTTGAATTCATAACTTTTATGACTATTTTATATTGAAAAGAGGTAAGATTAACTCACCTAAAATGACAGATTTCCGCACTAAAGGTAGCTTTTTCTTTTTCATTTTCTCCTTCATTTTCTTTATCTTTTCTTCTTCCTTCTTTGTTTCCCCTCTCTCTCTTTTTTTTTTCTTATCGGATGAAGTGGATTGAGAGATTAAAGGAGGAGAACACTTTCTACATCTATTTATAGCTAACCAAGGTGGTAGTCTCATGCCATAATAGTCAAAGTCATTTTTTCCTTCTCCCTTATCTTGATACATCATACTATTATCTTTTTTTTTTTTTTTTTTTTTTTACAAAATAAAGACATTATCATCATATTCATTTTCATCCTTTTATTTTTTTTCCACATCAATTAAACCCTCTACATATATATATATATATATATATATATATATATACAGGCATCATTATGAGACCCTCTTTCCTCACTTCATTAATAGTTAATCATTGTATTAATTTATTTATTTTATATTATTTCATTATTAAAACTATTTTTAAAATGAAAGGTGCACGATTATATTGTGAATTTTAAATTCATTCACTGTTGCATTCATTCGCATAATAGTATTGATCATTTATACATAATATTAATTTATAGAATTTTTGTTTTAAGTTATAGATTAGACTACATTACTTACTGAGCCATTGTGGACAAATTTGTCCGACTACTCTAACATTTCAGGTTTTCCTGCCGCAGACAAAGGGAAAAAGATGGTTATAGCGTAGGTTGTGTTTTCGGTTTATTTTGGTAGGCTCGCTATGCAATTCATTCTTTTTTTGAGAGTTAATGTGTTGTATAGGGGTAAGAAAACTATTATAAATATTTTGACTTAGACACTTCTGCTACGACTACATTTAGGAGACTATATATAATAAACTTTTGTTTAACTTAAAATTTTACTGCAATTAGTTGTTTTAGTTATTTTTGCATCTCTTGTGATAATTCTGATGACGTTGTGCATAGGGTATCGAAGGAGGCTTAAAAGTGTGTTGACTAGCTTAGACAAGGAGGTTATGGAGCATGGTCTACTCTCAGTGGATTTTGATCCCTCTCTTAATCAAGCCTTGGGAAATAATGCTAGCAAGTTTAATAATCTTTGTGGTAGTACAGTTCGTCAATTCGCTACGCTACGGGTGAAAGAATGGAAAGAGATACCTCCTCAAGAGAAGGAAGCTATGTATCTTAGAATATTGGTATGTCAATGAATTTCTATTATCATTTATTCTTTTTGGTTTTTATTTACATGGCTTTTTATGTATATGATATAGGAGAGGTTTCAAGTGGACCTGCAAGTTAAGCATGTTCAAGATGTGATTGACTCTCAAATGAATTCTTCTTATCGAACATGGAGAAGTGAACTTCATAAACATTTTAAAAATGTAGGCAGGGTTGGTGATTTGACAAGAGCAAAAGAAAAAAACCCAATTCAGTTGATTTAGATGAGGATTGGAAATGGTTGTGTGATTATTTTGCTTCAGATGCATTTCAAGTAAGATTGCTTTTATCTAATCTATTCTTAGGGGTCATGTTGTTCTTATAAATAAAAACTCATCAACAAAAAATAATGTTTATATATTGCAGTTTTATTAAATCTTCTAGAATCTACAGTTGTTTTTACTTTATAAATTTAATTATAATTTTTTGGTTGCTCTGTTTTCTTTTAGATGTGGCTTTTAAGAATTTTGTGTTTTTTTAATTATTTAATTTGAATTTGGTGGTGATGATGTTCTAATGAATAATTAGACACGTTGTATTTGTTAAATTTAATAGTGTTGCATTTGTTTGCATGCA
>JAJIYU010014280.1:0-13303 GCA_030144865.1 Tinospora cordifolia
TTAATTAGGTTCCTTCATATGAATGCGCACTCATACACACACATACGGGCTGGTTTTGGGGTGTATGGACTACGAGTGTACTTGATCATTTGTGGGTAGTTATGCATTTATGGCTTCACATAAATTTAATAAAAATTTATATCTCATTATATAATAAGAATTAGGGACTTTAATCTATATTTTTGTATTCATAATAGACTAATACATATTTGCAAACTATTTTTTGACTAGGATGATCTTTATTTCATTTACTTTCATAATTTAGACTCCATTGAAGGGTACTAGGCAAATGAAATCCTAATTCTTGGCCAATTGTGTTGATTTTTGGATATGTTGTCTAGTTGATTAGTTTATGTCATCTCATGAAATTTTCGATCATTTTGAGGTCTTAAAGGTCACTAAATGAAAATTTTGGACCTGCTATATTTGCCACTGAAATGGACCCAATTTCATTTCTCACCTAAATTTCATCCAATTGATATTGAATTTCTTAGTTCATGAAGTACAAGATTTTTAGGGTATTACATAGATTATCTAAATTACATTAAATTCTCCCCATAATTTAGATGTTGCACACACCTAATGCAGTCCTCAACTTCAAAAATGTCTCGATCTTCAAAGGTTTAGTAAACAAATTTGTAACTTAATTTTCACACCTACAATTGATTAATTCAATCTCTTTCTGCTGCACTTGATCACGTAGGAACTCATATTGCATATCAATATGTTTACTTCGACTATGAGTCACTGGATTCTTTTCTAAATCAATAGCTGATACATTATCAAAATGGTGTAGTTCCATTAATAAACATATGAATCTGCTGCAAAAGATTTCTCAACCAAATAGCTTGACAAGCACTAAAAGCAGCAGCAATGTACTCAGCTTTACATGTAAACAATGCAACAACAGACTGCTTCTTGGAAGACCACGAAAATGTAGTAAAACCATAATAAAATGCATATCTAGATGTATTCTTTCTATCATCATGACCACCACCCTTGTCACTATCAGAATATCCAAAAAAAGTAGAATCAACAGCGTTAGAATAGAATAATCCATGATCAAATGTATCCTTAATGTAACAGAGATATGTTTTGCTGCAACAAGATGAGATTGATTAGGTAATTCCATGAATCGACTAATCAATCCATGATCAAATGTAAACTTGAATATGACGACCGCTCCGCTTTTCAACAAGAATTTTAAATTTCTAAAAGCAAACAAAAGTGTCAGATTTATAAGCCAAGAAGTAGACCCAAATTTTTCTACGGTAGTCATTAATAAAAGTGAGAAAATATTTGTTTCCTCCATTATTGGTAATCTACATCGTACCGCACACATCAAAATGAATCATATCCAGAAGATGAGTAGCATGTAAAGAGGATGAGCTTGCAAATGGTTGTCGATTCTTCTTGCCAAGAATACAACGTTCACAGAACTGTTCTGGATGATTAACAATTGGTAACCTTTTAACCAATTTCTTTTGAGCCAGAAGTTTCAAACTATTAAAGTTCAAGTGCTCGTATCTCAAATGCCACAACCGTGACTTATCAGTAATAATAGTTTGAAAACATAGGTAGGTATCATTCTTAATCACTATTTTAAAGAAACGATTCTTCAAGGGAGATTTAAGAATGATAGTACCTTCTCTATTGAGCATGGTTAAGTGGTTATCCTTCATTTGCACATGGTAATCTTTTTCAAGTAGTTGCTCAATACTAAGTAGGTTACTCTTCATATTTGGAACATAAAAAACATCATAGATGTACTGATGATCACCACTCTTCAACTTGATTAAAATGCGACCTTTTCCCATAATCGAAATCTTATTATCATTGGAAAACTTGACATTTGTGCGAACAGATTCATCTAAGTCAACAAATAATTCACGCATGCCACACATGTGATTAGTGCACCCAGTATTAAGATACCAAAGATTTTTATTGATGTCGCCATCTTGAATGGATGTTGTCATTAACAATGTTTGAGTAGTAGGAACATCATATGTCTGGACGAATAATGTTTTTTTGCTTGAATTTGTTGGCTGGCGATACCAACATTTAGTTGCATAGTGCCCAAATTTGTTGCAAACATAACATTGAATTTTAGATTTATCATTACCTCATCCACGACCACCACATCCACCACTAGTGCCATATGACCACTATTTGAGTACTTGGGACCTTGGTTTTGGTGATGTGGTTGGCCTTTGCCACGTCCTCAGCTACGACAACTGTATTTTGATTTCCCTTTATTTTGATAATTGTTGGACCTGAAATTCATTAAATGTTTATCTATATGAGAAGCTTTAGTCTTGAAAGCTTTTTCTGTGGGCTTTTCTACACTCTTTTCTTTCATCCGCTGCTCATGAGCTTATAATGAACCAGTTAACTCATCAACTATCAATACAGATAGATCTTTAGATTTTTCAATGGCAACAATGATGTGCTTGAACTTCATAGTAAGAGATTGAATATCTTTTCAACTATAGTCACATCTTTGACCCTTTCATCACAGCTTTTCATTTGATTAACCAAGACCTATACTCGATTAATATAAGTCTCAATAGACTCTACATCTTCCATCTGAATCAGTTCAAATTAACATATCAAACTTTGGAGACGTATGTTTCTGGCTTTATCTGCACTTTCGTAGGACTTTTCTAAAATATCCCATGCTTCTTTTGTTGTAACTGCTCTTTGTACCTTTTCAAAGGCAACATCATCAAGGATTTGAAGGATAAAATTTAATACCTTTTTATCCTTTTTCATATTTTTATGTACCGTATCACGCTGATTAATTGATATATTGTCACTTGGATCAACAAACTCATTCTCTAAAATATCCAATATTTCTTGATATTCAAATAGTCTGCTTGTTCCATCTATCATACTTCTTACCATCAAAAGTAGGGAGTGATGATTGATTGGATTTGTTGTTGAAGGCCATTGAACCCTTTTTTTTCAATTCCTTTTTCTTTTTTTTTTGCGATTCCTTTTTTCATTCTTTTATTTTTTTTGTTCTTTTTTTGGGCTGCAACTCACTTTCCCCTTTTTTAACACCGGCGCGTATTCTTCTTCGTTTCTTCTTTCTTGGTTGGTTAGGCAATGATTCCAAATGAACTAATTAAGAAGTAGATAAGCTCCAAGTCACTCACTGAGTTAGACTCCGACGAAGATGACGACGAACTTGTGATGTTGAGCTGTCATTTGCACTCTTCTTACTTTTGGTTCAACTTACTTGTTCTTCTTCTTTCCCTTTTTTTTTCTTTTAGTTTGCAGCAACGTAGAGAAAAAAAAAGGGGTTTCAGCAATGATTTCATGAACGTAGGAGGGAGGACAAACTCATATGTTATGCTTGGAGCGACAATGGCAGACCGCAGACAGCAAGGGCAACAAACTTGACGCAGTAGCAAGCACATTAGTTGAATTGAGGAGTTGAAGCAACACCAAACGGAGAGAATGATTCATAGCAAAGAGGATGAACAATTTCAGCAATTTCAACAATTACAGTAAACAAATTCAGCAAACACAACAGAAAAACGAACCAACACTGGCATAAAATCCGACCAACGATGAGCAACTCGATGGCAAGGGGGCAGCAGTACAACACAGATTTGATCATGAAAGAAAAAAGAAAGGCCAATAGATTTGCACAGGGTCTCAAGATGGAGATCCAAAAGATAGTGAAAACTCTGGGCTTGAAGACTTACAAAAACGTCGTGGAAAAGGCCCTAACACTAGAACTAAAACTTATCTTAGAACAAAGGTTGAGGGGGAAGAATAAAAGGCCTAGGAGTGAAAATGATCAAGGGGCTCAGAAGAAAAGAAAAAATGGTGGAAAAACACCACATACACAAAAACAGGGGCAAGCCAAGACTGATTCAAGGGAACAAGCAAGGAAGCAAGGATTTTGTTTTGTGTGCAACTAGAAGGGTCATTTGGCTAGAAATTGTCCTAATGCACAGGCTCGAGCTCCTCAGCAACAACCACAGTAGGGAGGAGGTTAGAACGGTTTTCAAGGGAGGCAACAATAGTTGAATGCCAATCAAGGGCATAACCAGGGTCGTGGGCAGAACCAGGCCAGAATGTTCTCTGTTGAGGCTTAAGAAGACCAGGTCCCTACAGCGAAAGGTACATTTTTATTGTTTAATGTTGCCATTGAAATTGTTGTTTGACTCGAGTGCCTTTAAATCTTTTATTTCTGAAGAACTAGCTGATAGGTTACAACTTGTGACGAAAACATTACCTATAACTTTGAATGTGTCCACACCAATAGAGACCACTATGCCTTCAAAAAGAACGTGTAGTTGTGACCTAAGGTTTGGGGATAAACTCTTAATAGTTACCTATGTACCTTACCTTTTTATGGCTATGATGTAATCTTGGGAATGGATTGTTTAGATTAGTACAAGGCCCAAATAGATTGTCTTAGAAGATGGGTGACCATGACCCTACCTTCAGGGGAAACCTATAGAATCAATGGGGATATGCGAAGATTACCAAGAAGTCCAACCATAGCCATGTTGAACTGCTTGAGGTAGAAAAATGAATTCGAAGAACTCTCTGAGGAAGAACTTGTTGAACCAAAGAAAATCCAAGACCTGGTAGTGGCTATTGAGAATGAGGATGTGTTCCCAGATGACTTACCTGGACTCCCACCTGCTAGAGAGTTAGAGTTCAAGATTGAACTTCACTTCACCTTGGAACCAACCCTATTACCATACCTCTTTACAGAATGGCACCAGTAGAACTGATCGAGTTGAAGTCTCAACTCGACAAGCTCCGAGAAAAAAGCTTTCTTAGGCCAAGTGAGTCACCTTGGGGAGCTCTTGTACTATTCATAAAGAAGAAAGATGGTTCTATGAGACTTTGTGTCGATTATTGAAAGTTGAACCAAGCTATAGTGAAAAATAAGTATCCTTTGCCAAAAATTGATGACCTATTTGATCAATTAAAAGGAGCCACCCATTTCTCAAAGATTGATCTTAGGTCAAGATATCACCAATTAAGAATCAAGGAGTCTGATATATATAAGACTGCCTTCAAAATAAGATATGGACACTTTGAGTTCACCGTGAGCCCTTTGGTTTGACCAATGCCCCAACAACATTCATGGACTTGATGAATTAAGTGTTTAAAAAGTATCTTGACCAGTTTGTGGTGGTATTTGTAGATGACGTTCTAATCTACTCCAAGTCAGAGGCTAAACACTTAGAACACTTGCAAATAGTGTTGGAGACCCTCAGAAGGCATTAATTATATGCCAAGTTCAACAAGTGTGAGTTCTAGATGAAGACGATCAAGTTCTTTGGTCACGTAGTATCAGTAGAAGGCATCTCTATAGATCCGGAGAAGGTGGAAGCAGTTATGGATTGGAAGTAACCTAAGATAGTTACAGAGATTAAGAGCTTCTTAGGTCTGGCTGGGTACTACAGAAAGTTCATACAAGATTTCTTCAAACTAGCAAAACCCATGACCAAGCTGACCAGGAAGGGAGTTAAGTTCAATTGGAATGAGAAGTATGAACAATCATTCTAAGAATTGAAGAATACATTGATTACGGCCCCTGTCTTAGTTACTGCAACCCATGGTGTTACCTATACCCTCTATACTGATGCCTCATTGAGTGGAATTGGACCAATGTTGATGTAAGAAAGACAAGTAGTCGCTTATGCCATGCGACAACTAAAGGTCCATGAGAAAAATTATCCTACTCATAACCTAAAATTAGTGGCCATCATATTTGCCCTGAAAATTTGGAGATACTACTTTTATGGTGAAAAATTTGATCTATTTTCATATCATAAAAGCTTGAAGTACATCTACACCTAGAAAGAGTTGAACCTCAGGTAACGTAGGTGGATGGAGTTCCTCAAGGGCTATGATTTTGGATTATACTACCATCCGGGAAGGCAATTTGGTGGTTGATGCCTTGAGTAGAAAGTTCAACCACCAAGAGGAAGAAAAGGGTTAGATGTACCAATTGATCGAAGACTTTAGGCTGGAGATAACCTTGAATGAAAAGCAAGCCTACCTTTACAACACGTCTTGCCAACCAAATCTACTACATTAGATCAAGGAGGAACAAAGGCAAGACAAGTGGCTTGTAGGTCTGATAGAAGGAGTTAAACAGAGTAAGCATTCCGACTTTAGGTTAGATGTTGAGAATATCCTGAGGCTTAGAGAGAGGATCTTTGTACCCTAGAATGGACAAATTAAGCAAACCATACTGGATGAGGCTCATCAAACCAAGTATGAATGCATCTAGGTGGGTATAAGATGTGCTAGAACCTCAGAAAGACTTACTGGTGGAGAGGAATGAAGAGGGACGTGGTTAAGTATGTTTCCAAGTACTTAACCTATCAACAAGGGAAAGCAGAACATCGAAACTCTCTGGAATGTTACAACCACTCCCTATCGCTGAATGGAAGTGGGATAACATTGCCATGGATTTTGTCAGTGGTTTGCCCAAGAACCAGAAAGGAGAAGATACTGTTTGGGGTGATTGTGGATTGTCTCACCAAAGTGGCTCACTTCTTGCTGATTAGATCCACAGACCAAGTCAGTAAGCTGGGAGAGATTTAATGAAAGAAATCACCAGGCTTCATGGTGTGCCCAAGACTATTGTGTTTGACAGAGACTCTCGCTTCACTTCACAGTTCTGGCAAAGTCTACTAAAAGAGATGGGTACTAAGCTCACCATGAGTACAACATTTTACCTTAAGACAAATGGTTAGTTTAAGAGAGTTATTAAGATCTTAGAGAATATGTTGAGGTCTTGTGTTTTAGACTTCAAGGAGAATTAGAGCAAGTACTTACACTTGGCCGAGTTTGCCTATAACAATAGTTATCAGACGAGTATTAAGATGTCTCCATTCGAGCCTTTTTTATGAAAAACCCTGCAAATCACCTACCTGTTGGGCTCGAGGACCATTTACTAATTGGACTAGATTTGGTGGAAGAAATGAATAACCAAGTCAAGTTAATATAGATGAGGCTGATTGCAGCACAGAATCATCGGAAGAGCTATGCCGACAAGAGGAAAATAACACTAGAGTGCCAAGTTGGGGACAAGGTATATTTGAGAATCAGTTCTCAAAAGGGCATCAAGAGGTTCAGATTCAAAGGGAAGTTATTTCTGAGGTTTGTCAAACCCTTTGAAATACTTAGAAGAATTGGGGAATGTCCTTATGAGTTTGACCTACCAAACCAAATGACTTCAGCTCATAAAGTATTTCATGTATCCATGTTAAAAAAGTATGAACCTGACCCATCTCGCATCATCTAACTCAGAGGAAGTGAATATTCAAGATGATGCAACTTATGAGGAAACAGTAATCAAAATTCTCGACCATAAAGTACAGAGTCTACGAACGAAGGATATCCCATTAGTGAAGGTACTGTGAAAACATCACGGGGTGGAAGAAACTACCTGGGAATTTGAAAGCAAGATGGAGACCAAGTATCCACACCTATTCACTAGAAATCCTTAGTTATGTACAGATTTCGAGGACAAAATTTTTCAAAGGAGGGTAGGTTGTAATACCATAAATTCTTTGTACTCAATTAAATGAAATTTATCATTTATTTGGTGAAATTTGGGTGCAAAATAAAACCGGGCTCATTTCAAGGCTAAATCTGGCAGGTTTCAAAACTCTCATTTAGTGCCCCTTAGGAATCCAAAACAACTTGAAATGAAGTAAGGTGATACGAACTAACTAAGGGGACAATATATCCAAAAATTAAAATAATTGGTCGAGGTTAAGGTTTTCATTTGCTAGACGCCCTTTAGGGGGGTCCAAATTAGAAAGAATTGTCATTTAGGGTACTTTGGGGGATCGAAATGTCCCAAAAAGAAATGGAATGACACGAACTAACAAAATGAATGACATATCCAAAAATCAGAATAATTGGCCAAGATTTAGATTTTCGTTTGCCTAGTGACCTCAGTTGGTCTTAAATAAGGAAAATTTTTTTAAGGAAAACCACCTAAGGCCAAACCATACCTTCAAAGCATTAGGTTCATGTGATTCCAAGATTATAGGATATAAATCATAATTCTACGTAACTAAGGAGATATTAATTTTTATTTGATTTTTATGAACCCATGAAGTCATGGCCACCCCTAACATGTGCAAGATGCATGAGTGGAACACCATAATCATGTGCACCCTACCTTACCCAAAGCTCTATGAGACGTCTCCATTATTTGAATGCTTATAAAATGATCCCATGTTCCATGCAAATGATTCAATACACCAACATTAGTAGATGTTTTATACAGTCTAAAAACTATGAGACATGATTCCATATACAACCCCACTTGATTGTATACACCCACACCCACTTAAGCCAAAATTTGCCCAACCGTGTACATGTGTGTGTGCACACATGTGAACAACCCTATTCATATAGTTTCTTGGAACCAAGATGAACATCTTTAATTATTATATGGTGTCCTCTCAAATTTGATATTGTACACCCATGCTTGATGTCCAAGAAATAAGAGAATGAGAAACTATTTCTTGTGTGTTTGTGTGATGAACAAGCAAGGAAACTAAAAAAGAAAGTTTCCATGAGCACATATGAGACGTCCCATTTGAATTAGAATATGATTTAAACCTCTTTCATGTTCACACATAGTTAGGAAGCTGTCTGCGACAGCTGATACTGTCTTCGAAAGTTGGTAATAGTCGTAGAGCATTACCCTTTCCTTAGACTGTGGTTCCAACGGTATAGCTATATAGCGTACTTGGATTTGCTCCTGAACCACAAAAGCTTACTGAGAGGGTTATGGACTCTTCCAGTCTTAGGTTTTAGCAAAATAATTGAATGTGTGAAATACCTAATGTAATGAAAGTGCTTGCATGTTTTATTTTCTAGTTTAAATAATTTTAGCGAAGTATAGGTATGATCCATTGGGCTCTTGAGCTCACCTCTTTCTTTTTCAGGTGACCTTGAAGTTGTATGAGTCGACCGACACCACGAAAGACTACTATTTTGCCGAAAACCCATTGTGGAGGTTCTCATGTTTTTCGTATCTTTTGTTTAACGTTGGTATTTAATCTGAACTAGGCATGTGCCCCTTTTCTTTCCTTTTTGTACTGACAGAATTTCAATTACTTTAAGTATTTTAATTTACTTCTAAAATTTTCAAACTATTATGTAGGGTTGAACTGGGGCCCTTCAGGCCAAATATTTTTGTTAAATCATTTTTACTTGAGAAAATGATAGTTACACAAATTGCCTATTTTCTAAATTATTTCTAAATATCATGAAATTTTATTGGAATGTTTCATTAAAAGAGATTAAGAGTTGTAGATGGAATTCAGTAGCACTCTGGCTCTGAGTAGATGATACGGCAACAACTTTTCCAGTCGAGTGGGCGCGGCTTCTCCGCCGGTGGCCCGAGGGGACACGTGGAACTGGGAGCTGGAGTGTTACATTGAGGTGTAAATCAAGAAAAACAAAAAAGTGTATAGAGTGGATCAAGTATGTAAAGAGAAGATCAAACAAAGAAGATTGTTATTATTGCCATGAGTGTGCATTTGAGTCAGAATTTTAATCCAATCACACTTACACCTAGAGTCAGGCCACATTACAACCTAAAATAAAGATCACTAATCCCAACCAATGTTTGACTTTAGTAGAGGATAGATAGAAGAGAGAGTTGAGAGAGTTTTTGTAGTTGGGTATTAGAAGAAGATTTTCATAAGTAGGATGGTAACTACAAATCACTTACATGGTCTTGGAGGACTGAGACACTAACAGACAAGCATGAAGTTGTGTAAGAATGGAAGATGGACTAAAATTTTAGACAACTAGAATGGCCCTAGGGACTTGATGAATCACAAGCTATAGGAGTAGAAAATGGAGGTCACAATGATGAGTAAAAGAGAACTTAACTATGTATGGTATGGTGTGTAAGTTTAAGAAGTTGAGTCATTGTTTGGGGATGAACAATATTTTAAGTTTGGGGATGAACAATAGTTTAAGTTTGGGGATATTTGTTAGTTACATAGCATACTAAATTTATTATAGGCATTTTGTTATGTTTTGCATTGGTTCAATAGAAAACAAGACATGTTTCTTTATAATTAGGTGCATGATCATTTATCTTATTATTGTGTTTAATCATACATTAGAGAATTTCAGTATGGTTTTTATATGTTTATATTTGTGATTTAATGCTCTAAAAAGGTTTTTAATTGCTTGTTCAAGTTTAGATCAAGTGGAGATGGACACACATAGAGGAAAGAAGATGGGAAATGCACAAATCTATGAATTACTACAGTAGAAGATTAAGTATCACAATAACACAGAGTGGAAAGAATGAAATAAAAGCAAAGCATGAATATTGTTGTAGTGCGATGAACAGTGAGACAATCGTAATAGCCTACCACGGTAGCACATCGGGTTTCGACCAATTTGGTGAATTCACAATTTTTGGAAGAACAATGCTATAGTGGTTCATGACCGCAGTAATGCGATTAAGATTAGGTTTTTTTTAGGAGTTTTAAGGCACAACTATAAAGAGGAAAGTTTATTAGGGTTTATTATTATTTGGATATTTGTTTTTGATGGAAAAAGAGAAAAGAGAGAACAAAGACAAAGAAGAAGGCAAAAACAGAAATCGAGCTAGTAGTATGAACTTTATGCTATTTAATTCTTTGTTTGTACTCTCTACAGTATGTCCGGCTAAGAATTTTAAATTCTAGGATCTAATTTTGATTGTAGGAACTCTTTATTCAATATCTTGATTGATCCATTATGAGGTTTTATTTTGTACATTGTATTCTTATTGCTTTTTGTTTACTAGTGTGACACCCTGGTTTCAGGTCCGAATTTTTCAGTATATGATCATCGAGTCATCCTTTCCAAAATCGAGTTGTCAACTTTCCATTTCTTATTTCACTTTCTTCCGAAAGTATAACATGATCTATATGCAATGCAATCACCTCATAGTACATGAAATGCTTGAGAATTAACCCTTATCACTTGTTTTCATTCATGAAAATAAGAAAGTTCCAAAATATCATGATAACGCAACAGTAAAGCCATTAAAAACATTCAGCTAATTGTTGTCAGATTCATTTACTCAAAACAAGCAAAAATTACATTTAAACATTTTAAACGTTCTACATATAACTTAGAAAATCACTTCAAGTCCTGTTGAAAGTATTTACATCAAAATAGGATCAAAGAAAACGACAATTATAACCTCTCAGTGAGGTTCTGACACCAAGTCCTGGGTCTGTCAGTGTACACCTCTGTGAATACCTGAAAAATGAAATGAGAGTGAGCTTGAAAGTCCAATAGGTCATCCCTACACATCATCAACATTATACAAACCAAAAATCAAAACATGCATACACTTTGACACATTCATCGTTTCAAGCATTCATTTGTCTGTTGAACTGTAAGGACCAAAAGAGAATCCTCTCTTGATATTTCCTGTAATCCAAATGAGAAACTCTCGGTTCACAATCCAGATGTACTATCATGATTTCTCCAGTGGCGCTATCTAGCTTACCATCATGACATACCTCTCCAAGTATAAGCGCTGGTCATACCAAATGTGAGTACTCTATGGTATACAATCCAGACTATACAATGGGATTACTGTCTAAGGGAGGGCAATACAATCCAGTGAGTACCACTTCCACAAATGACTCAACTATCTAGCTGTTGAAAATATCTATGATGTGCCCAGACTAGTGCACATGATACACTGTATGGAGAGTTACAGTGCGTCTGCGACAATCCATTGCATCGGTACATGGAATTCTTAAAAAACCATTAATGTTATTTAGTTCCACCATTAGTGTTATCCATACAACATCATCCATCAAATATGAGCAAATACATGATGAATGGAATGAATAAATCATGAACTCGATAAAACAAGTCAAAAAGTGATTAACCAAATCTGATGATTATCATTCAAATCATTCCAATCACAACAAATAACAGCTATAGCATACCAAATGTCCTAAGCTAACAATCATCATGTTTTGAATCTAAAATTCATATAATATTAATGAGCAGGGAAATCCTTCCCACCTGAGATTTATGGATTTCCCTTGCGTCACTTGCCACTAGGATTTGCTTTTAGAACTTAAATCTGCAAATTAAAAAATATGAGTAATTTCTCTGAATCTCCATAACCCCTTGAACTTCGATATTCAACATCCATTCATCGACAACCACATCCAAATAGAACATTTATAATCATAGATAACTATTTCTAAGGATGTTCAGGTTTTAGAAATCAAACCTATTAATTATGGGCTCTCAAACGCCCTAATTTATATTTTGCAGCTCTCCGAATAGTTTAACCTATTCTTCACATCTCCAATAAATTTAATTAATTTTATTTCAATTAATTGTGGCTCAAAATAAATAAAATGAACTATTATACCTCTCTGCTTCCAATTCCTAGTTCAAAAATCTTCTAGAAGATTTATAAAAATAATGTGAAATGATAAATATAATTATAATAATTAGATATTGCACATGTGAATTTCTCATAAAGAAATAGGCCTCTAAATCGTAATTTTTTTTTCTAATTTTTTAAATATTATTAAATAATCATATTAGTTAATCGTTCACTAAAATTTCAATTAATATCCAAAATTTGCGACTTTAGTATCGAAGGATACAGATTTTCATTCTCTACATTTCTATGGGTTCCAATTAAAACTTTATTGGGGTTTAACACCATCAAAAGTCCATTCAAAGGTTATAAAACTTTATATATTTATTTTAAAATCTACAGCCAAACTAACACAATTAAACCACATATTTGGGATCTATTCATCACTAGGAGCGTTTTGGTATAACTTTTACTAAGTTGTACTCACTGTGGAAAAATACTCAATTTTTGGCTACGGGTATAAGACACCATCTACAATAAAACTTACACCCCTAGGATTGTAGTAAAAGGGCTTAAATGACATGTTTGTAACTAAAATCAGGAAAATAACTTACATGTTGAATCCATCATGAAAAGTCCGATTTTCTTTCTTTTCTTTGTTCGGTCCGTGCCCCTTCTTTTTTTTTTTTTTCTTTTCTTCTATTGGTTCGTGGTTTCTAGAAGTGAAATCAAGATAAAGGATGCAATTGCAATTGCTCCATCACATGTCGCTTATTCACTCCACCACCCATTTTCTTATGCAAACCAGCTTTTTTATTTGGTTTTTAACCAATTAAATTCAAGTCCTCCCACTTAGTTTTTTAACTCACATCACATGATATCCTTCCCTCATTTAACTTTACTAACCAACCAATCAAATTAGAT
>JAJIYU010014281.1:0-13357 GCA_030144865.1 Tinospora cordifolia
CTATATGTCTAATATTAATCAATGTATATTCCTTTATATTTCTATGCTAACTAATTAATTGCATACCAATGACAAATATATATATGTATTTATATATAAATATATACGTATATGTGTTTTAAACTCCAATTTCAGTTATTACGTCACTAAAATTTTTGGTATTACAACCTACCTTCCTTACAATAAATTTTGTCCTCGAAATTTGTACCTATCCACGTCAATGTTGTTTGGTTAGGTATTTTGGGTGAAGAGACCTAGATATTTGTTCTTCGTCTCGCTTTCCAGCTCCCAGGTTGCTTCTTCCAAATCATGATGTTTCCACAGAACTTTAACAAGTGGAATTTCCTTGGTTCTAAGACGTTGTACCTTACGGTCTAATATACTAATTGCCGGTTCTTCGTAAGTTGCATTTTCTCGAAGTGCAACTTCCTCCCAGTGTATGATATGTGATGGGTCTGGTTCGTACTACCGCAACATCGATACATGGAATACATTATGCACTGAGGACATTTGATTTGGTAGCTCAAACTCATAAACGCATTCCCCAATTCTCCTAAGTATTTGAAAGGGTCCAATGAATCTTGGTGATAACTTCCCTTTGAATCCGAGCCTCTTAATTCCCTTTTGAGGACTAATTCTTAGAAACACTTGATCTCCTACTTGGAAATCTAGGGGTCTCCTTCTGTTATCAACATAGCTCTTTTGATGACTTTGAGCTGTAGCCAATCTCTTTTGTATTAGTTTGACTTGGTTGCTCATTTCTTCCACCAACTCTGGACCAATAAGAACATGATCTTCGAGTTTAGCCCAACAAGTTGGTGATCTGCAGGGCTTCCCATAAAGAGCCACATATGGAGCCATCTTGATACTTGCTTGATAACTATTGTTATAAACAAACTCTGCTAGGTGTAGGTACTTGCTCCAGTTCCCTTTGAAATCCAGAACACAAGATCTCAACATATCTTCTAATATTTGGATGACCCTTTCAGATTGCCCATTAGTCTGAGGATGGAATGTAATGCTCATGGTGAGTCTGCTTCCTACCTCTTTCTATAAACTCTACCAGAACTGAGAAGTAAACCTAGAATCTCTATCCGACACGATGGTTGTAGGAACACCATGGAGTCTTACAATTTCCTTGACATATAATTCTCCAAGTTTCTGAACAGAATTTGTAGATCGAATGGGTAGGAAGTGAGCTACCTTTGTTAAACAATCCACAATCACCCATACAGTGTCTCCCCCTTTTGATTCCTTGGCAGGCCGCTAACAAAGTCCATCGCGATGCTGTCCCACTTCCATTCTGGTATCGAAAGTGGTTGTAACATCCCTGAAGGTTTCTTGTGTTCTGCCTTCACTTGTTGACATGTCAAACATCTAGAGACATATTGGGCTATATCCCTTTTCATGCCCTTCCACCAGTAGGTCTTTTTAAGGTTTTGGTACATTTTATCTCCACCGGGATGCATCATATACTTAGTCTGATGAGCCTCATCTAGTATTTTCTGTTTACTTTGCCCATTCTGAGGTACACAGATCCTTTTCCCGAACCTTAAGATATTCTCAGCATCTAACCTAAAGTCAAAATGCTTACCCTGTGTAACTCCCTCAATTAGATTGGTAAGCCCTTTGTCTTGTCTTTGTTCATCCCTAATTTGATGCAGAAGATTCGGTTGACAAGACGCAGTGTAGAGGAAGGCTTGTGTTTCATTTAGAGTTACACCCAGCTTGAAGTCCTCGATCAATTGGTACATCTGGCCTTTTTCTTCCTCTTGTTTGTTGAACTTTCTACTCAAGGCATCAACTACTACGTTGGCCTTCCCTAGATGGTAGTGTAGTTGAAAATCATAGTCTTTCAAGAACTCCATCCATCTCCGTTGCCTGAGGTTCAACTCCTTTTGGGTGTGGATGTACTTTAAGCTCTTGTGATCTAAAAACAAATCAAATTTCTCACCATAAAGGTAATGTCTCCAAATCTTCAGGGCAAATACAATGGCTGCTAACTCTAGGTTTTGAGTGGGATAGTTCTTCTGATGGACCTTCAGTTGTCGTGAGGCATAAACGACTACTTGTCTTCCTTGCATCAATACTGCTCCCAGTCCATTCAGTGATGCATCAGTATAAAGGGTAAAGGTAACCCATGGGTTGGAGTAACTAGGACGGGGGCCGTAATTAATCTCTTCTTCAGTTCTTGGAATGATTGTTCGCACTTCTCATCCCAATTGAACTTAACTCCCTTTCTGGTTAGCTTGGTCATAGGTTCTGCTAGTTTAGAGAAATCTTGTATGAACCTTCTGTAGTATCCAGCCAAGCCTAAGATACTCCTGATTTTCGTAACTGTCTTTTGTTGCTTCTAATTCATTACAGCTTCCACCTTCTCAGGATCCATAGAAATGCCCTCTGCTGATACTACGTGGCCAAGAAATTTGACTCTCTTCATCCTAAATTCACACTTGCGGTATTTGGCATACAGTCGGTGTTTTTTGAGTGTTTCTAACACGATCTTCAAGTGTTCTAAGTGTTCCTCTTTGGACTTGGAGTATATTAGGATGTCATCAACAAATACCATGACAAATTGGTCAAAGTATTGCCTAAATACTCGATTCATTAAGTCCATGAATGCTACCGGGGCATTGGTTAGAACAAAAGGCATTACTGTAAACTCGAAGTGACCATATCGAGTTCTGAAGGCAGTCTTTTGAATGTTTGCTTCACAGATCCTCAACTGATGATAGCCTGACCTAAGGTCAATTTTTGAGAAATGAGTGGCTCCTCTTAATTGATCAAATAGGTCGTCTATCCTTGGTAAAAGGTATTTGTTCCTTACTGTTACTTGATTCAATTTTTGATAATCGACACAAAGTCTCATAGATCCGTCTTTCTTTTTCACAAACAACACCAGAGCCCCCCAAGGTGATTCACTTGATTTGATTAATCTTTTTTCTCGGAGCTCATCTAATTGGGTCTTCAACTTGATTAGTTCTACTGTTGCCATACGGTAAGGAGGGATAGCTATGGGTTTGGTTCCAGGTTGGAATTCGATCTTGAACTCGATACTTCTAGTTTGTGGTAGTCCAGGCAAGTCATCAGGATACACATCTTCATAGTCTCAGACTACCTCAATTCCTTATTTCTTTTGATCCTTCAAAGTCTTCCTTTAAGAGGTTTTCGAGGTCTTCATTTTGCTTCAAGCAGTTCAACATGGCTATCATTGGGCTCCTAGGCAATTTATGAATATCCCCATCTATCTTGAAGGTTTCTCCTGATGGCAATGTTATCGTTATTCTTCTCTTGGGACAATCTATTTGTGCCTGGTACTGGTCCAACCAATCCATACCCAATATTACATCATACCCGTGGAATGGTAGTACACGAAGGTTGGCTGAAATCAGCTTATCCCCAAACCTAAGCTCACAGGTACACATTTGCTTTGATGTAATAGAAGTTCCTATAGGTGTTGATACATTCAACGTTATAGGTAAAGTCTTTGTTATTAGTCGTAATCTACTAACTAGTTCTTTAGAAACAAATGACTTTGAAGCACCCGAATCAAACAATAATTTCACAGTAGTGTTAAATAACAAGAATGTACCTTCGACAATAGGGGTTTGGTCTTCCAGGGCTTCAGTGATAGTAAATATTTTCGCCTGGTTTTGCCCCCGGCCTTGGTTCTGATTTTGTGCTCGACCCAAGTTTTGATTTTGCCCTTGATTGTTATTTCGTCGAAGCAGTTGTTGTTGTACATTCTGTTCTCCCCCTTGATTATTTGGAGGTTGTTGTTGTTGTCGCATCTGGGTTTTGCTAGGACAAAACTTCAATAGGTGCCCTCGCTGATTACAGTTGAAGCACCGCCCTTGTCATCTTGCCAGCTTTAACTATTCTTCTGTTTTGGGTCGATTTTGCCATTGAGGCATATTGTTCCCGTTATTCTGGTTGGTATTCCTTCTCTTCGGGTCTCCTTGGTGATCTCTGTCACCTCCTGGTCTCTTATTGTTGTTTCTAAGCCTTTGTTCAAAATTCAGCTCTTGTTCAAGGGTTAATGCCTTGTCTATTATTTCTCTACATGTCTTCAGGGAGGTGGTTTTTATCAATTTTTGGATCTCAATCTTGAGACCCTGAGTGAATCAATTGGCCTTCTTTTTCTCATCCCTAATCAAATCTGATGAAAACTTAGCCAGTTCAGTGAACTTCCTCTCATATTTGGCCACGGTCATGTCCTTCTACTTTAATTGAACAAAGTCCTCCTGTAGCTTCTCCAAAGTCGCTTCTGGAAAGAACTTTTCATAGAAGATTTCTGTAAGTTTTCCCAGCTCATCATCAAGATTTGTATTAGGGTCCATCCTCACCATACGCCACCAACTTCTGGCTGGTCCTTTGAAGTGGTGCGTGACCAATGCCACTTGTCTGGACCCAGTTAGCTTCATCACATCGAAGATTTCCTCCATCTCTTGGTACCAGTGGTCCGTTCAGATGCTATCTGTAGTACCGTCAAAGGATGGAGGGGTGAGCTTCTTCATCTCTATCAACACCTTTCTTTGTTTCTCATCTTGTAAATTTTCTTCAGCCCTCTGATTTTTAGGATCTTGAGCCATAGATGTTGTTTGTTGAACCTGCATCAGTTCAGGTGCTATAGGCTAAGGGGCCATCTGAAGGATTATCTATGGAAATGCCCTCAATAGTTCATCTAGTATTCTCTGTGATATTTCATTCATCATGGTCCCCATGCAGGCCTCCATTACCGCAGACAGTTCCTGTTTTCGTTGTTCACTTTCATTAGAAGTGCTGGACCGAGTAGCGTACTTTCTTGTTCTAGCCATTATCTATAAATTTAACACTCAATTAGTTTTTGCCTCATCAATTGTTCGTATTATCATGACTCTAGATTTATGTCTCTATGTCTTCGGTTTGTTTAGTGGCCTAACAGTTTATGCTTCTACGTTCTTTTTGTGTATGGGTACGAGATTTGGTTTCAAAACAAATAAGCAATAAAGCATGCATATCACACAATCATACAATCAAGCTAGCACAACAAGGTTCCAAGCTACCACCTAAGCTTTCAGGTTCAAGTGTCCCATACTACTCTACCCCTTCCACTTAGGTTTTCACCTAGAACAAAGCTGCACCCAAACAATTTTTGCAAGTGTCTCGATGTCCAAGGCTTCCCAAGCTCTACTACACTTGACTGTCCCATACCAGCCAAGCATAGGAAAACAAGTTCATCCAAAGCCACCGATCTCTCACCATACATGGCCCGTCATTCTCCGAGTTCAGGATTCTTCTATATCTCTGAATCCTATGCGTCCCATACCACATAGAAACCAAAGATACAAGATCCTCCCAATCTCGTGCTCTGACCAAACAAGTGTTCGTTTTTCACACATTTGCAGTCTCTAACTTATGCCCTAAAAGTTTATTCATGATTCACTGTGCCACCCTTGGCAACCCGCAAGTCTCTACTTAAGGTCTCTTCCCTAGACCTAGGTTCTCAAATCCTTGTTGGCATCTCATTTGGACCATAATGAATTTTTAGCCCTCAATTACCACCTCCTTGTTTTATCTCGTAAGAAAATAAGTGTGTTCTTCAACTCCAATTACTCATAGGAGCTGGTGGGACAACCTCCAGATCGGACGGCGAGACCGAAGTTTACTTAGCAACCGTGCTTTCTAGAACGGGATAACCCATCTCCCTTTCAATGTTTAGCTTTACTCGGAAAAAGGCTTACCTACTATCAGCTCAACTTGTAATCTTTGTATCCAAACAAAACCGTTGAAAACATATATCTTTTTTAGAAAATAGTTTTTTTTTCAAAATCATTTCAGTTTCCAAAACAGGAGGTAGGGCTTCTAAATTAAATCAATAAATAGTCTTACCAAACTAGTTAATTCCTTCTAATTCTTGTCCAAGGCATCTAAAGCCTAGGCTCTGATACCACCTTTGTAACACCCCGCCTCCCGAGTCCCATCTTCCATGTCATCTAACGGTTGAATTCTCTTTGATAAAAAATCTTGGGATGCCTAGGAAACGGGCCCGTGCTACATTTTCTTCTTCTTGGATCCAAATCTATTAGGGTTCCTATGTACATTAGTCTATGCACCCAATGACATCATGGTAAATAAAATTCTTCATTTATTCATTCTAAAATTTCGAGTACAATAATCCATTACAGCAAAAAAAAAAAATTCAAAGTTGAAATACATGATTTAGTTTGGGCCGATGCGCCCTACATTGAGATAAATAAAACTTTCAATAGATAAATCTCCTTGCAAACTGATTAATTCCTTGTGATGTGAAAAATAGGGGGTGAGCTAAAAAGCCCAGTGAATCATTCCATCTATTTAATCCATTATTTCAACCAGACAATGCAAGCAAATCAAACACTTTCAGAGATTAATTCGATTCAACCAATATATTAATTCAGTCGTAATTTAGACCGAACGAGAATACCCTCTGTGCTCCAGATCTAGGGAAAGAGATCAATTCTGAAACTCAAACCTGTTTCTAGTGGGATCATTCTTGAAACCCGTTCCATGCTGGTGTCAGTATTGAGAGCGAGTTCCAATTCTACATGGAACACAGAAAGTCCTCCGTACCGGTACATGGTTGAAATCTCATTTAATCTGATTTTATTGTGCAAAAGCTTAGCAAATAAATATTTCAACAGTAACTAAACATACCAACAGTATAACATGATAAATCAACAGAAGCACAAATTTTCGATTTCTGACGTAGAAGATCGTACGAGATGCAACTACAGAGCATACTCTCTCAAACAGGAAAAATGACTTTCGATTTCTAATGTAGAAAATCGTACAAGATGCAACTACAGAGCATACTCTCTTGGTCGTGCAACATGATAATTGAATGACATAAATGCAAAGAACAAGAATAAAAACAAAAAAAAAAAGAAATCAAACTAACCAGACAAGCAAGCATTATCTAAGTCAAAATAATAAATTAAAAGAAAGGAAAGAAACTCACCTCAAGATCGCTTCCTAAATTCTTTGTAGCACTTTGTTGTTACTACTTTGCGAACTATTTAGAATAGCTCAAGCAAAGAAGAATTAGAACTAAGGTTGCCAAGAAGGAGGCAAAGAGAGAAAGCAAGATGAATTTTCAACTCTTGTATTTGGGATGAATGAAATGGGTGGAGTAGGGGGGTTTATATAGGGCCCTCTTCCAAATAATGTCTCTATCTTTCCAATGTGGGATTATCACTTCCTACGTATGCCCACTTTAACATCTCACCAAAGGGGATATTTCATTCATGAATGCATTTCCTTTACCCATATACTTCTCTATGTATATTACCATCATACTAAACGAAATATTATTTTCATGAGTGCATCTAATTAATACTTTATACGCATATTTTTTTATATTAATATCATACCAAAAATACTATTTTCTTATTCAAATAGAGAAGCATATATTTACCTAACAATTCTATATGTCTAATATTAATCAATGTATATTCCTTTATATTTCTATATTAACTAATTAATTGCATACCAATGACAAATATATATATATATATGTATTTATATATAAATATATGCGTATATGTGTTTTAAACTCCAATTTCAGTTATTACGTCACTAAAATTCTAAGTATACAGGTACTTGGTCTTCATCTCGCTTTCGAGTTCCCACGTGGCTTCTTCTACCCCATGATGTTTCCACAGCACCTTCACCAATGGGATATCCTTTGTTCTTAGATTTTGTACTTTGTGGTCAAGGATTTTGACTGCTGTTTCCTCGTGGGTAGCATCATTTTGAATATTCACTTCCTCCCAGTGAATGATGTGAGAGGGTTCAGGTTCGTATTTCCTCAACATGGATACATGAAATACGTCATGTGCTAAAGTCATCCGGTTTGGTAGATCTAACTCATAAGCACATTCTCCAATTCTTCTAAGTATTTCAAAGGGTCCAACAAACCTCGGAGATGACTTCCTTTTGAATCCAAACCTTTTAATACCCTTATGAGGACTAACTCTCAAGAATACTTTGTCCCCAACTTAGAACTCTAATGGTCTTCTCCTTTTGTCTGCATAGCTCTTTTGATGGCTCTGCGCAGTAGTCAGTCTCTTTTGTATTAACTTGACCTAGTTGCTCGTTTCTTCCACCATATCTAGTCCAGTTAATACTTGATCTTCAAGTTCAGCCCAACAGGTAGGTGATCTGTAGGGTCTTCCATAAAGAGCTTTGAATGGAGCCATTTTTATGCTTGCTTGATAACTGTTGTTATGGGCAAACTCTGCCAGGTTTAAATACTTGCTCCAATTGCCCTTGAAGTCTTGAATGCAAGCCCTCAACATATCTTCCAAAATTTGGATAACTCTCTTAGACTGACCATCCGTCTGAGGGTGAAAGGTTTGTACTCATGGTAAGCCTAGTACCCATCTCCTTCTATAGACTCTGCCAGAACTGTGAAGTGAAGCGAGAGTCTCTGTTAGACATAATAGACTTGTGTACACCATGCAATCTGACGATTTCTTTTACATAGATTTCTCCTAGCTTGCTGCCTTGGTCTGTGGATCCGATTTCCAAGAAGTGGGCTACTTTTGTGAGACAATCCACTATCACCCAAACAGTATCTTCTCCTTTTTGGTTCCTGGGTAAATCACTGAAGAAGTCCATGGTAATGTTATACTACTTCCATTCAGGGATTGGAAGTGGTTGTAACATTCCAGAGGGTTTCTGGTGTTCTGCTTTCACTTCTTGGCATGTTAAGCATTTAGAGACATATTTGGCTATGTCCCTTTTCATTCTTCTCCACTAGTAGGTTTTCCTGAGGTACACATATCCAGTATGACTTGCTTGCTCTGTCCCTACTGAGGTACATATATCCTTTCTCCGAGCCTTAGGATGTTTTCAACATCCATCTTGAAGTCAATATGCTTTCCTTGTGTGACTCCTTCGAATAGTTGAGCAAGCCACTTGTCTTCTGTTCATCCCTAATCTGATGTAATAGGTACTGTTGGCAAGACATATTGTAAAGATAGGCTTCTTTTTCATTGAGGTTTACACCCAACCTAAAATCTTCAATCAACTGGTACATTTGGCCTTTTTCTTCCTCCTGCTTGTTGAATTTCCTACTCAAAGCATTGGCCACCACATTGGCCTTCCCTAGATGGTAGTGCAATTGAAAATCATAGTCTTTCAAAAATTCCATCCATCTCCGTTGCCTGAGGTTCAAATCCTTCTGGGTGTAGATTTACTTCATGCTCTTGTGATCTAAAAATGACTCAAATTTCTCTCTATAAAGGTAGTGTCTCCAAATCTTCAGAACAAACACAATGGCCGCTAACTCTAGGTCGTGAGTAGGGTAATTTCTCTCATGGAGTTTCAGTCGTCTCGAAGCATAAGCGACTACTTGTCTTTCCTGCATCAACACTGCTCCAAGCCCACTCAGCGAAGCATCAGTATAGAGTATGTAAATAACACCTAGAGTTGGGGTAACTAGAATAGGAACCGTAGTCAATCTTGTCTTCAATTCTTGGAATGACTGTTCACATTTCTCATCCCACTAGAACTTAACTCCTTTTCTGGTCAACTTAGTCATAGGTTTTGCCAACTTGGAAAAGTCCTTAATAAACCTTCTATAGTAGCCTGCCAAACCTAAGAAACTTCTAATTTCTGTTACTTTCTTGGGTTGCTTCCAGTTCATAATGGCTTCCACTTTCTCTAGATCTACAAAGATGTCTTTTGCTGACACAATGTAGCCAAGGAACTTAATAGTTTCCATCCAAAACTTGCACTTACTGAATTTGGCATATAACTGGTTTCTTCTGAGAGTTTCTAGCATGATCCTCAAGTGTTCTTGGTGTTCAGCTTCTGACTTAGAGTAGATTAGGATATCATGCATGAATACTACTACAAACTAGTGAAGGTACTGTCTGAACACTCGGTTCATCAAATCCATGAAGGCAGTCGGGGCACTGGTCAAACCAAAGGGCATCACGGTAAACTCCAAGTGTTCATATCTTGTTCTAAAGGCCGTTTTTTGAATGTCAAACTCTCAAATCCTCAATTGATGGTATCCTGACCTAAGATCAATTTTAGAGAAATGAGTGACTCCTCGTAATTGATCGAATAGGTCGTCAATCCTTGGTAAAGGATATTTATTCTTTACTGTAACTGGATTCAACTTCTAGTAGTTGACACATAGTCGCAAGGAACCATCCTTCTTTTTCCCGAATAGTACTAGGGCTCCCCAGGGTGATTCACTTGGCCTAATGAAACCTTTCTCCCTGAGCTCCTCCAGTTGAGTTTTCAGCTCAATTAGTTCTACTGGCGCCATTCTATAAGGAGGTATGGCTATAGGGTTGGTTCTAGGGTGAAGTTCAATCTTGAACTCTAACTCTCTTGCTGGTGGTAGTCCAGGTAGTCAATTGGAAACACATCCTCATGCTCATTGACTACAGCTAGGTCGTGAATATTCTTCAAGTCAGTAGGTTCTTCTTCAGAGAGTTCCTCGAACTCATCCTTCTGCTTCAAACAATTCAGCAAGGCTAGGGTTGGACTCCTTGGTAGTCTCTGCATATCCCCATTGATTTTAAAAATTTCTCCAGAAGGTAATGTTATGGTCACCTGCCTCTTAGGACAATCTATCTAGGCCTGGTACTGATCTAACCAATCCATCCCCAAGATTACATCATAGCCATAAAAAGGTAGGGTATATAGGTCAACTGTTAAGAGTTTATCCCCAAACCTTACGTCACAACTACACATTCCTTTTGAAGTCACTGTGGTCCCTATTGGTGTGGACACATTCAAAGTTATAGGTAGTGTTTTTGTCACAAGTTGTAACCTATCAACTAGTTCTTCAGAAACAAAGGATTTAGAGGCACCCGAGTCAAACAATAGTTTCACAGCAACATTGAATAATAGGAACGTACCTTCCACTATAGGGACCTGGTCTTCTTGGGCCTCAACCGCGAACACTCTAGCCTGGTTCTAACCACGGGCTTGGTTTTGCCCCTGATTGGCATTCTGATTTTGTCCGGCTTGAGGGCGCCCATTTTGACCTCCTCCTTGGGTGTTTTGTTGTTGTTGTTGTTGTTTGGGAACCTGAACTGATGCTATTGGGCAGTTTTTAGCAAAATGCCCCCTTTGTCTACATATAAAGCGCAATCCCGGCCTCTTAGCTTCCTCCTTTGACTCATCTGTGTTCTGCCCCTATTTTTGTGGAGCCTTACCACTTTTAGTCTTTTTTAGGCCTCTTGTTGGTCCTTTCCGTTTCTATTTTGCTTATTCTTTCCTCTCAACCTTTGTTCCAAGTTGAGCTCTTATTCTAGGATTAAAGCTCGTTCTACAACTTCTTTGTAGGTTCGAAGGCCTAATGTCATAATATGTGTCAAATATTCGTGCTATCAAAGCTCTAGATTCAGTTTCTAGGTTCTCGATTTGTTCAGTGGCCTAAAGTCTTTCTTCTAGGTTCTTTTCATGCACGGGACATGATTTGGGTTTCAAAGCACATAAACAGTAAAGCATGCATATCATACAATCATACAATCACGCTAGCACAGCAGGGTTCCAAGCTTCCACCTAAGCTTTCAGGTTTAAGTGTCCCATACCACTCTACCCCTTCCACTTAGGCTTTCACTTAGAATAGAACCACACCCAAACAATTTCGTAAATGTTTTGATAACTAAGGTTCTCGAGCCCACTATACTCCACCGTCCCATACCAGCGAGCATAGAAAAACCCATTCTGCCAGAGTTACCGATCATTCACCACACATGGTCCATCATTCTCCGACTTCAGGCTTCCTCCATAACCTCGAATTCCTATGCATCCCATACTACATAGAAATCAAAAATTATAGAAGCCTCCCGGTCACATGTCCTACTCAAACAATTTTCTGTTTTCACACAAGTTTCCGTTTCTATCCTATGTCCTAGAGTTTTATGCTTTTGATCCACTGTGCCACCAATGGCTACACTCGTTTCTACCTAAGGTCTTTTCTCTGGACCTAGGGTTTAGTTCTGGTTGACTTATAACCTCTGTCTGGTCAAGATATCACCTTTGGCATCTTTTTCAACTTCTATTCAATTACTTGCCCTAATTTCCAACCTTCTTATTTTCTTTAATAAAAAGTAAGAGTGTTGTTCAACTTAGACCACTCATGTGAACTGGTGGGACAACCTCCAGATCGGGTGGCGAGACCAAAGTCTGCTTAGCAACCGCGCTTTCTATGTAATACCCCAGAATTTTGTCAAATAAATACAATAAATTAATTTCAAAGATTTTAATAAAATTTTGGGTGCAAATTGTGAGTTGACACATGAAAAATAAAATATATTAGAGATATAGTAAAAATTAAGCAAATAAGATCTTAATTTGATAATTAAATGAAAATTAAGGTTTAGTAGAATTAATTATGAAATTTAAAGAGTTGCTTAAGAAATAAATAGAAATAAAGTATATACACATATTGGCTAATATGTGTATGAATAAGGTGTGTGTTAACATAATAAATGTTAATATTACATATTATGGGAATATGTACACAAAAAAAGGAATTATATAATTAAATAAAAATGTAGTGTACATGTATTTATGAAAAATAAACAAAGCATTATTAGTGTATAATTACACAAATTATTATCTGTAAATGAAATATTAAATAAATAAAAATACATGGAAATGGAAAATATAGATTATTTAATTATTAGCATTAAAAATATTAAGGAAATAGAAAATATCAAATAAATGCAATATTAAATAATTAGAAAGGGAAAGATATTAGCAAATCATCAAAATAAAAAGGAATATACAAGAAAATTAAGTTTTTATCAATTAGGAAGTGTCTAATTGGCAAAATTTCGGATAATAGCCACTTAAAATAGTGATTTTGGTATTAGAAACACGATCCAACGACCAAAAACGTATAATCCATCTGATCCAAGATCTAATGGCCAAGATCAAGATCTTATTGAACACCCGGATGCACGAATCATCAAGATCGGACGACTCACGATCAATCTCTTCAATCCAACGGTCTAGATCACAAGCTCAAACTATAATCGCAAAATCGGACCGCACACCAGGTTCGAGGCAGATCGGACGGAACAGATCAGACACGCGTTCGGAGATCGCGAAAGAATGCGTCAATCAAGGAAAATCTAACGGGCCACAGTCGATCAAACCAGATCGAATGGTCTAGACAATTTTTGGTAATCGCGAACACAATCCGCACTCTGTATCCGAGTGTAACACCCCAACCCCCGTATCATTAAGCATTGGACGCATCCACCATTTTTCTTGACAGTGGACTAAACAAAATGGCGGGCCGGGCCGGTGTTACATTACAAGCGACGCACACTTGACTTTCTATTTCAGTCATTTCATG
>JAJIYU010014282.1:0-13302 GCA_030144865.1 Tinospora cordifolia
ATAGAAAGTATATAGTACTGACAGAGGCTGTGAATGAGGATTTGTAGCTCCAAGGCTTGATTGGTAAGTTGGGTTACCTTGAAGAGTGTACTGGTTCATTGTAACAATTAGAGTGTTATTTACTTGGCTAAGAACCAACTGCATCATGTCAAGACCTAATTTATTCATGATATTGTTGACGAGGGTAGGATTTCTTTACAAAAGATCAACACTAAAATCAATGCTGCAGAAATGTTGACAAAGACCAAGGAACGAAAATTTGACCATTGAAAATCGGAATTAATTCAAAGAGTTCGAAAAATTTGAGAGAAATTCTATAAAAAATTGTTGACTCAAGGAACTTTGAAAAATATCTATGTAAATGCTAAAATATGCCTAATTGCTATTAAAAATGATAAAAACGAACATAAATCGATACATTTTACATATAAAAGTATATATATATAATAGCTTTAAATATATATTTTAACATTAATAATATTTAATGCACATTACACACATTAATAATTTTATAGTATTTACTTTTGTACTCCTCAAATTTCATCAAAATTCACCAAATTGTTTGAATTTTTCTAGATTTTTGCCGAAATCTTTGAAGTTTTTATGAATTCTGTTGAAGTCTTTATCGAATTTCTGTAAATTTTCTTTTGCAACTATAACTCTAGTTCAATAGCAAAAAATTCGAAACAATTAGTCAAATTTGGCCAAATTTCGACAAATTTTCCTTCCTTGACAAAGACAATCCTAGCAGTCAAGTTTGAGCATTGTTTAAACTTGATCAATATCCTATGGTGTTGAAAGACTTGAGGTGTAGTTGAAGATGTTCATTGGTGATAATTAGCCAGTAGCTTATGCTGGTCCTGGCAAAGGTAGAGATTATTATGTACATGTGGCATAGAAACTCTGTGAGCCCGAGGATCATTTCTATTTTTATGAGTTTTATTTTACAATTTCCTTACTTCTATTAGTTTACTAATGCAAAGCTTTTCTAATTAGAGTAGGAGACTAAGTGTAAAGCTCACTACATAATGGGTAGAGAGGTAGAACATAAAGCATCAAAAGTGTGGGAGAGTAGAAAGACATTAACTGTTGTACAAGTTGCTTCAATAATTAGTGAAATCTCCATTTCCTATGAAGTAGACGAATCTTCGTAGAACTACATAAAATATGTCTGTGTTCTTGTTCTTGTCCTGATTTGCATTTGTCTGTGTCTGTGTTTATATTTGTTCTACAGTGTACATCTCTACAAAACCAAGGGTGATGATAAATTTTCAATCCTATGTGAATTTCAAACTTGACAAAATAATGGTAAGTCACATTTCTGATAGAACTAGTGACTAGATTGCTTGAGGAATTTATGATGCCTCCTAAAGTGCAGAATAAGTTTCCACCCAAATTCGATACTGAACATGTTGTATAATGTTGGTCTCATGATTACCAACGTATGCTGTTTTACAATTACAAATAATATTTCTTTCCATACCAATCACTTTGGCAAAGTTGTTTCAACATGTATTGGTCAAACCATAAAAGTTCAACTATAAAGTCCTTTTTTTAAATGGAAACAGAACACAACACACGCACACAAGAGAGAGGGAACGAGGATACGAATTTCAGGGAACCCCACCCTAGTCGCTCACTATAAAGTCCATATTGACACTAAACGAATTGAAAAATTATGCAATCAATTGATCAAGATCTCATCAATATAATGTGAATGCTTAGATTCTCTAGGGTCGTAGAATTCCTTTTAGTTTGATCAACAAGCCCTTCCATGCATGCATTATATTTTAACATCATGAGATTTTCCAAAGCAAACTACAATTCAAGTGAGTCAAACTTTTGACTCACATCAAAATTGTTCCAAACTCTTCCATGAACTTCAATTTGATCATAATTCAATGTTTTCAAGGGTTTCCAAACTTAATTTTTCATGAGAACATGTTGTGGACTTGGAAAATTTTGAAATTTCAAGTTTTAGTTTCCGCATAAGCAGATTTTCATGTTTCTTCCTTAAGAATTGTTTACCCGCCTATCTAGAGAGAATTTTCTCTACTAGATGTAAAAAAATGCATTTCCTATATTTCCAAAATGAGGTGTATCTCTCACAGAAATGTGTTTCCACTTTAGAAACACATTTCTATTGCATATTCCATAATAGTGTCATTGGGCTTTTAAAAAAACTTAGTGTTTCTTGCATTTTGGACATTTTTGCAAAATGCACAAAAATATATTTTTCTTTGGATTCTAGAGAGCCAAATTTTAGTGTTTATCAAACGTGAATGTTGTCCCTCCAAACTAGAAAACCCTGCGCTAGACCTTTATCTCTAGCTTTATTTGTGAGCCTAGTGTTGTCAAGGAGAAAAGGCACCATGGTATAAAAATTAGATGAATTTCATCGAAATTAGCTGAATTAATTAGTTAATTTGGACAATCGAATCTAGTGTTGTCAAGGCGTCGCCTAGGCGTCCAGGCCCTCTCAACGCCTAGGCCACCACCTAGGCGCTAGAAGGACTTCTCTGTAAATTTTAAAAAAAATAGGAAGACTTTTAATTAATTAATTAATTTTTTAATTTTAACCTAAATCTAATAACTCTGTTCTCAAACCTCTTAAAGTCAAACAACTCGAACCAACTCCGACAATCATCTCTGAGGCTCCGGCGATCATCTCCGATACTCCGGCAAGCAACTCTGACGTCTTTTTCAACTCCGACAACTCTCTTCATCTCACTGTGCGTGTCTCTCCCTTTCTCTCTCTCTGCTCTCTTTCTGCGTCTCTCCAGCTCTCTTTGCTATGTCTCTCTCTCTCTTTTTGCATCTCTCCCTCTCTGTCTTTCTACATCCCTCCTTCTCTCTCTCTACTCTCTTCCTCTCTATCTTTCTACATTTCTCTTCTTTCTCTCTATCTAGGTCTCTTTTCTGTCTCTCTCTATTTACGTTTCTCTTCTATCTCTTTACGTATCTCTCTCTTTCTCTCTCTCTCACTCGTGCGTGCAAAATTAGCTTTTCTTTTTTGAATGTTATGAATATGAAGTATGTGAACTTATGATGATCATGATTTTATCATAATATATTATTTAATATGTCATTATTTATAATTTTATAATTTATATATCATTAATTAATTAAATGTAAAATATAAATAAATAAAATTATAAAAAAGTATTAAACATTTTTTTAGGAATATATATATATTGGGTAAGGGACCAATAAATAAATAAATAATTCTTTAGGGATCTTTAAATAATTATTTTAAGGACCGCCTAGGCGCCGCCTAGTCCTCGCCTAGGTGCCGCCTAGGCCTCGCCTAGACGCCGCCTAGGCCTCGCCTAGGCCCCGCCTCGCCTTATTGAGGCTTACCGTCTTAAACCGTCTTACCGCCTTGACAACACTGATTGAAACGAAGTTCACTTGTAATTATAAAATTACAAAATTTCGTCAAAATCTTCGAAAAAATCGGCGAAGTTCACTTAAAATTGAAGTTTTGAAAATTTTTGTGGAAAAAAAATATATAAAAGCCATAAAAATGAGCATTTTTTATAAAAAAAAAAAAATTATATAGTGCACAAAGATTCTTCTATGTAATTACAAAGATTATACAAAAAATCATTCTCTATAAATGAAGAAGATTTAACGCGAGATATGTAAAATTGGCGAGTTGCTATTCAAGAGAAAGAAGCATCAGCTGCAGCCTGAAGAAGAATGATAGAGAGAAGAGAGAGAAGTGAAAAATAAGCTAAAAGCCTAAGAGAAGAATGATAAATGAAAATCATAGTTAATATTAGAGTTTGACGATAAATTTCGTTTTGTTTTTATCTTTTTTCTAATAGTATTAAATTAACAAGAGTGATGTGCATTGAGCATTATTAATGTTAATATATATATATATATATATATATTCGGAACCATTATATGTATAATGTATTTATTATGTTTGTTCTTGACATTTTTAATAGAAATTGTGCATATTTTAACATTTATATAATATTTTTTTGAGTTTTTCAAAGTTGAAAAATTTTTACGAAAATTCTTTCGAATTTCTCGAACTCTTCGAATTAATTCTAATTTTCAAATGTCGAATTTTGGGACGAAGTCGAATTTTCATTCCTTGAAAGGCACTACACAATAAGCTTTTATAAGGTAAGATGGGGCTTTGGCAGGTCTAAGGCAAATTATAAAATAATTATATACAGGTTCCTAAAGAAAGATTTATTTATTCACTAATCACTCACCTCACTTCAAATGTATATTTAATAAAAGAAATAGATAATATATTTAAACCAATAGTATATTATTTATTATGAAGTAAAATAAATTACAATAAGTAATTATAAAATTATAGATAAATATATTTAGTCATTTAATTTGTAAAAGAAATGAAAAATAAAGAACCTAAGTACCTAAATTATTCTATGTTGGATTTCTTAAGTATGCATGTTTCTGTCCAACGTTTTTTAACTTCACGAAAACAACTCCTAGATGTTGATGCCATCTAATATCTACAAAAAACACAATAAAATAAATTCATAAAGACCCATTAACAAATAAATTAGTAAACACATACAGTTTTACAAATACAAGGGAAAAAAAACCATAAAACAGAAAATAAAATAAAATAATTGAAAATGAAAAAAATTTCACAAAACAGAGGAAAAAAAAAAATCAAATCACCAAATCATGGGAAAACAAAATCAAATACATTTTGCATGGATGATTGAACATAAAAAGCAAACTAAAAAAAGAAATAGTAGTCGGACTGTCAGAGTAACTAAAAAAAAAAAACGATTGCTAGAGTATGTTGCCAATGTGGGAGGATCTTCTGATAGTCAATATGACAAAATGTCAGATTGCAAGCATAAGCATGGAAGGTGAGGAATTATTAAGGATTGTTAACCAAGTGGGGTGCTCAATAGGAGCATGGTCATTCAATTATTTAAGATTGTCTTTTGGGGGGAGTCCTAATCAAAGAAGCTTTTGGGAACTGGTGATTGCAAAAATTTCATCTAGATTAGGCGGGTGGAAGTAGGCAAGTTTATCCAAGGTGGGTAGCTTAACACTGATAAGGTCTATGCTATCAGCCTTGCCTGCGTATTATCTGTTGATATTCAGGATTACGGAAGGAATAGCCAGGACCATTAAGAAGAAGTTTAAGAAATTCTTATGAAGGAAAAAGGAAAGAATGAGGGTATCAAGCCTAATCAAATGGGACACAGTAAAGAAGGAGCAGAACACAGGGAGATTGGGAATTGGCAAAATAAAAAGAAGGAACGAAGCCTTATGCAGGAAGGTGATCAGGAGCATATACTGTAGTAGTTCACCATTTGACTTTGAAGTAAGAATGAGGAACACTAGGAATGTTACATAGTGCAGCCTGCGGAAGTTCATCTCTTCTCTAGAGCAACAGGTAGCAGGAAATTACAAGGGTAGGAAATGGAATACAATTTAGATTTTAGGAGGATACATGGATAGGTTCGCCCACATTAGCAGAGAATTATTCCTTTATCATACGACCTGTCAATAGGGAAGAATAAACCAATAGCAAATTTCATTGTCACCAACAATGAAGACAACCAAGTAGTCTCATGAAACTTGCACTTTCCAAGAAGCATTAAAAATAGGGAACTCTCAAGTGTACCAAAATGTTGGACAGATTACCATCAATCAGGTTGACATAGGCTAGTGACAACATATCCTGGCACTATGTACTTCAGGGAATTTCTCTGTCAAGTCTTTAAATAAGAAGCTAGGACACAGGAACATAGCTACACCACAGCCAATTTTCAGCGAGATTTGGAAGATACATTTGCCCACATAGGGAGGATTTTTTGGGTGGCTGATTGCACATGGCACAATTAAGAGTCTAGATGTATTGCAAAAAAGGTTTCCGAATTGGGCAATCTCCCCACAATGTTGTCACATGTGTATGATAGAGGAAGAAAGTATATCCTTGGAGTGCCCAGTGATAAAGAAAGTATGGAATAGTTGGTGTACATTCTCAAGGGAGACATTATAGATGTCCATACTCAGTGGAGGACACATTAACAGCACCACATATTACACAGCCAGCAAGAACAAAAGGTGCTTGATAGATAGCTTGCAATGTTACGATATGGAAAATTTGACTCGAAAGGAATAGCAAGGTTTTCCAAGATAAAAGGAGAACCACAGATGAAATTTGGGAAAGAATAAAAAAACATTGCAACATTATGGACATCGATTTCTCAATTGACTGTAGGGCTAACTATCTTAGGGTGGGTTTAAATTGGTGCTCCTATCTGTAATAACAAACAGATGTATGAAACAATGCAACTATGTACGTTTTAACATATAATAATAATTGTTTCTTTCTCCAAAAAAAAAAAAAAAGTGGGAGGATCGTCAGAGTACATTGTTGAGTTTGAGGGGTTAACCAATTTTCATCTTGACAGTAGAATGCAATTGTGTTGCTTTCATCACAAGCTTCATAGAGATTGCCGCTAGTCTCTAGAGTTTCATGTGGTCGACAAACCTTGATGGTCATTGGAGGGATGAAGAGAGAGAGAGACAAAGAGAGAAAGAGAGAGAGAGAGAGAGAGAGAGAGAGAGAGAGAGAGGTAAAGAGAGAGGAGAGAGACAAAATCAAGAGAGAGTTGCCAAGAAAGAAGAAACGTTGAGTGAAAGAAACAAAGATAGAGAGGTCAAAGGAGATCAATGGTGAAAGACAAGATTCAGAGAGAGGAAATCAATTGAGATTGAGAGAGAAGACCCAGAGAGAGTAAAGAGGTGGAGGGGAGTTGCAAAAGGTTAGGAATATTTATTGAAAAGGAGTTTTTTTTTTTAAAATCCCTAAAAAATAAATTATTTTATAAACATTCCCCTCTGAGCGCCTAAGTGACCATCTAGACACTCTGAGAGGCTAGACCAACTAGGCAACGACTAGTTAATGCCTTAACAACACTGTGTGAGCCCATTCTTGACATCTGCAACCAAAGTCTAGAGGGAAAGACATGAGATGCCCTTCTTGAAGGCCCCAAGAGCCTACAATTTTCCCATAGGGCAACCATTGATAAAAACTAAATAGTTTGAAGTAGAGAGACAAACCTTGATCCACTTTCACAGCCAATCTCCAAAGCCCTTCTTTCTCAACACTAAATCTAGAAAAAAAAAAAAAAAAACACTTGACAGAGTCATAGGCCTTAGTAAAATCTAATTTCAGTATTAGACCTTCCTTTGTGGACAATTTACAATCGCCAATTGCTCATTTGCTACTAGGACTGCACCAATTGTTTTTTGATTATGAACAAAGTCTATTTGAATATTAACAATGATGAGCAGAATAAGCTGTAGGAGGAAAGTCATCAACACAAATAGAATTGATCTATTTTGGAATGAGGTTAATGGAGGTGTGTTGGTGCATCTTCTCACCACCCAATCATGATAGAATTCTATTATCACTTGTAAGCACCATCTTTCGATGTGTCCCAATTCCTTTGATACAAATAGCATTGTAAAACCCATCAAGGTCCAACGCCTTTTCCCCCTCTCAACTAAATACGGCCTCTACAAAAGGTGTTTATGGAGAAATGATGGGTACCCTTAATACCACAAAACCTGGTCTCCTTTCTAGTAAAACCTGAGCCAAGATATTCCAAAATCTGTTGTTCGAATGTTCATGATCCCTTCTACAATAGATCCCCCCTTCATTTCCAATTTTGTGATCAAGTTCCTAGTCCTAAGGATTATGAGCATCTCGTGAAAGAACCTAGAATTAACATCACCCTCCTTGGTCCACATTATTCGAGCTTTTTGTCCTGCAATTCTTTCATTCTTCAGTTCAATTTCCCAAATTTTCTTAGCCAATTCAACACCTTTTTTTTTTTTTTTTTTTTTTTTTTTTTTGCAATCACCAGACTAGATGGAGAATCCCAACTAGCCATGAGGTTCATTGAGATTAGGAATAGGATTTGATCAAACAATGAAGTCATGAGCTACAAAATGTCAACTCCGATCCTTCAACCATCTTCATATTTATTTAGTTTTGACATAAACCTATAATTAACGCAACTTGGGGGTGTTTGAAGGTATCAGCACTATTGAAGGGGAGAGTTGAAACATAGATGAGTAAAAAATTATAATCAAACTAAAACAAGGTTAGTCCCAACAAGCCCTATCCAGTAGAACAAGCCAATAATTCAAAGTGAGCTACTGGGTTGCTTCTTGTTTGGTGATGGGAAAAATTCCTCCCAAATCTAGATTGAACAAAAACTTGCCTCGGTGAGACATTACCCGGAGGAAGGGAGAAAGACAGGAGGTGGACAACCATAAAACCTAGTGAAAGGCAAATTTCCAAGGTCAGCATCATTAGTTGCAAATTAGTATTCAGCTCACCAAATTCCTTGATGCCTTTGCTTAGGAGAAAACAGTTGAGATTCTCGTCCATGTCATTTACTAGTTATATTTTAAACATTGTTTTGAAAGTTGTCAATGTGACAAGGATATCAATACCGAATTTGAGCTACATGGGTGAGTCAATGATAAAAGATATATATATTTCCAACTCCCTAAAATGCTTAATAATTAATTATTCGCACGCATAGACATAGGAATAATGAACACTAATATCATAAAAAAAGGATTCTAGAATCCAAGGCCTAAATATGAAACAATTTTACTAGATGAGCCATTGTCGCTCATTACTCGAGAGTCTAAGGTGAAAATGAATCATAATACATAACACTTTACAACATATACTTAAAACGATAAAATAAGCATACTTGTCTTATTCTTTAACATTTATTTACCAAATTAGACAATCAATTAAACCTTTAAATGCAAATAAGAAGAATAAAATGACTAGGGAAAATGAGAAAGAAATAGATAAACTATGACTGCAAAAGTCAAAACTCTCTTAATCTTCAAGACTGCGAAATCAGTTACATTGCAAGGAACAGAGATAAAATTGAGATGAATAGAGAACTTGTTCACAATGAATGAACGACTTTTTCATTTCTCCTGTTTTAGAACTTATTTTATATGACAAGAAGCTTTTGAAGTACTTTCAAATAAACCCAAACTTTTAAAAAAAGATACTCAAATACCACCTTTATCCTTAAATTCAAATATCAACTTCATCAGGCTTCACCACTAAAGTTGTTGTCTATGGCCTGTGTGTTCAAAAACATATTATATATGGAGCAAAACAAAATCTCAGGCTCATATATGACCTTTGAGCTCCATGCTGATGCCAAAGATGCATACTGATGAAGCTCAAATCTCAATAAGGATACAAAATAGAGGACAGAAGAATAGTTGCATCCTTGAAATTCTCTTCCAAACTATGATGCCTTACTATGATATTAAGAGATGATGAATCATGTAAGTACAATTTATAACCATCAAGAGAAACAATGTCCACACCTTAACAAGAGTTCGGATCTGCGCAACCCTTTCATTAACAACAGTTTGGGTGCTCCCATCTGTAACAATCAATGTAGTATCCTTAGTTATCACCACCTTTGTCGCAGCACCCAATACCTCCTTTCCAGACTTTTCCAGGGTTAAACCCATTTCATCTCTGACTACTGTGGCTGCAACACAACTAGAAAACTCAAGCACAGAAGTTTGCTTAATCACATTGCTGAAACATTAAGGATGGGGAAAGGGCATTAGGGGACCATCATTTACCCAGAAACAGGACACAGAAAGATGTCATTCAGAAGCAAATCCATTACCTCCAGTCAAGACAGCTATGTCATCTAAGCAGTGGCTCTTCCGCTCCCCAAATGCTGGTGCTTTGATAGCTGCTGCTTTCAATACGCCTTTAAGTTTGTTCCTAATTACTGGAGCCAGAGCTTCCTGTTCAATGCCCTCTGCAACTATCACAATTGGAAACTTTTCCTTGACTGCACTATCCAATATTTTGAACATGTCTTTCGGATTTGTTATCTTTTTGTCAACCAGAAGCAACTGCAGCAAAAGAATTACATACCAACTACTTACTCCACAGAATAAATACAAATTAGAAACAACACGTCTAAATCTACCTTGCAATTGTGGAACTCTACTGTCATTTTTCGTCGATCAGTAACAAAGTATGGAGACAAGTATCCTCGATCAAACTGCATTCCTTCTACAATTTGCATACTATTCTCAGTGCATTTTCCTTTCTCAATTCTGATAATGCCCTTCCTTCCAACTATTTGAACAGCTTCTGCAATCATGTTTCCTACTGCATAATCATTCCCAGCACTAACTGCAGCAACATCTGCAAGCTCATGATCCTCAACCTGAACTAGTCAAATATTAGGCAGTTGGATTCATTTAAAAAAGACAACAAGAAAATTTCAAGAGATGTTTCGAACATAAAATTTTTAAATTGTCTTCTTCATTAGATATTTGTTAAACGTTTGTGCACTTCACTTCCCTTATTCTTGGAGGCAGTGCCTCCACGGCCATTAATTTTTGAGTTCATGACTGTGTTAGTTGCCTTGCAAAATGTATTTGGAATTACTAAAGTTCCTTCAATCTAAGACATACCACTCTAGACATTAATTTGATCTCAGAAACAAGTGCCTTTGCCGTTTTCTCAATTCCACGTGATACCTGAATGGGATTTATGCCAGTAGCAATAACCTGAGAACAAGGTCCAAAAATGGTTAAGAAAATTAAAATAGCTTCCTACCTAAAAGCATTAACCTAAATGCAAGTAACCTTTCCTGAGCCCACTTTGCTGCACATTTTCAAAAAGATGTCCCAAGTACTCCCAAGTCTAAAATCTCCAGCAAAAAGTTTAAATGTTTTAAAAAAAAATGCACTTCAATGTGAATTGAACTGGGATAAGCACTATGATTTTCGTCAGTGAAATCATTCAGCCTTCGTTTCTAGCCTCGTGAAGTAGCCAACTTGAAAAGTAGCCAAAAGCAATGAATGTAGTTCCTTTAAAAAGAAAATAAAAAAAAGACTAGCATAAGGCCCATCACACTAAAAAGACAAGAAGAGTGAATGCATGTGATTCTTTACCTTCATGCCCTCACTAATTAGACCTCGAGCAAGTACAATAGAAGTTGTGGAACCATCCCCTGCAAGATCATTAGTTTTCGCACCGGCTAACCTCACCAATTTTACACCAACATTCTCCAAGGGATCTTCCAGTTCAACCTTCCCAAGTTCAATTCCAGTTAGGTTTCTTTTAAGGATAGAACAACAGCTTGTCCAAAAAAGTAGCAAAGCAACATCTAATCAATTTTCTTGTTTGTTTTTATCTTCTTCAAGTGTACTTCACCAAAAAAAAAAGTTCGCAAAAGTTTCAGTATTTTAATATAACTAATCCAACTAAGTCAAACCTTCACAAGCCATAAGAAAAACTAAAATCAACAGACAGTTCAATGAATAAGAATGGCAACTACAAAAAATATAAAAATAAAAAATAAATTGCTGGTTTAGATGGCAGAAAAAGAAAAAAAAAACTAAAAATAGTTTTCCAACTAATCATCGCAATACGAACTTAAACAAAAGAAAAATGTGAAAATAAATATCCTACTAATGAAATCCAAATTGTTAGCTTCAACTTCAATAAGGATAAATCAAGTTGATATAGTCAGTCTAGTTTTATGAAAGAAGAAAATAAACAATCCAGAAGCCCATAAGAGAGTCCCAAGTAACGAGAACTGCCTAATTAAGTGCTAAGTAACTACTTGTTAATGGTAACAATTAAGTTTAAAAGCAATTCTAGAGAGGCTTTTTCAAAATCAACCATTATAAAGCAACTAAATGCGAATCCAAAATACAAATATGGACAAAGAAAAATTGAACAAGACCCGTGTCCAGTAAATTGAAAAGGAACACCAATTTATATAAAACAAAAGATAAAATCAAAAGGGGGAAAAATGCTCATAGGACTAGCCAATGTACCTGCTTTAGGACCGTCTCACCATCATTAACAATCCTTGGAGGACCGTATTTGTTCTGGAGAACAACATTTCTACCCTTTGGACCCAGTGTCACTCCAACCAACTCTGCCACCATATCTACTCCTGCCTGCAATCAATCAACCAACGATCCATGAAAAAGTTTATTACAATTTCGAAATGAAAAAAAAAAAAAAAGAATGAATGAATGAAAAGAAAAAGACAAGGAGTGACAAAAGTGTGAAATCCATTTCAAATAATGACCTGTAGCTTCTTGGTGGCCGACCCATCATGGTTGAAGTGAATCTCTTTAGCCATGGCTCTGGTGGAGAAAGAAGATAAAGCAAAAGATCTTTTCGTGGAGTTTCTGGGCAGTGTAGAATTTGAGAAAGTGAAAGCGGATATGGGTGTGGGTGAACATGAACACGAACATGAACATGCCATACTTCGTTTTGTTTCCAGTGTTGAAACCTGCTTTGCAGATAGCGTTACAGATATGTTCTTTTCCTATCTCCTCGCTATTTCTTGTAGGAATGACATCGGGACGAAATATACGAGCTTCCATCGGCAAAAGAAAATATAGAAAAAAGACTAATTTAGGCCTGATAATTATACTATATACTATTTTAGTATCTTTCAACATCTATATCCCCTTTTAGGCAAGTTACTGTCAACTGGACGCCACATCAACGCCAGCTGGGCAGCAGCTTACCTATATATTTTTTTTAATTTTAAAATACTGTGCCGTCCCTTGAAGGAGCGACACCATGCCAAGTGATGCCGTCCCTTGAAGGGGCGGCACCATGCCAAGTGATGCCACCCTTTAAAAGGGCGGCATCATTTTAAACTTAAGGGTGCCGCCCATTCAATGGGCGGCGCTCTTATTAGCTAATGCCGCCCTTTGAAAGGGCGGCATTAGTGCTTTGTTTTTTTTTTTAATTTTTTCTTTCTTTTTGCAAGAGAATATGACATATATTTGTCACCCAGTTTAAATGAAGTTGTTTTTTTCTTATAGAAATTGGGGTAATATCATGCCTCTTTTTCTTTTCCTTCTTTTTATTTAAATTTATAGATTAACATAGATGCTTTCTTAATTTTAATTGTTATGTTGATTTAACTTCGTCTTTGATTTTTATTTTACTTATTGTTTTCAAAATTTCAAAGTAATTCGTTTGACCATTAGCTCGATTTTATTTATTTCTCTATTTTTTGTTACATTTCATTTCCGAGTAAGTTACAAATAATAATAATAATAATGTTGACAGATATAAATTTTTAAAAGAACTAACACCATTAACACACCAATTTTTCTGGAGCTGGTAGATGTTTTTTAATGGCAATAATATGTAAACCATATTTTGAACACCAACTGCTAATTTACATCACCTAGATCATATTTTAAAAATCTTGGCATTGA
>JAJIYU010014283.1:0-13312 GCA_030144865.1 Tinospora cordifolia
CAATTTGATTTTAAATTTAATTTAAGTTTAATTTAAGTTTTTAATATTTAACTTGATTTTAAGCCTTAATAAAATTGAGATTAAAATTAAATTGAGATTTAAGATATTAACTACAAACTGTTCCCAGAGGACGATAATCCGGTATTTACCGAGTATATTACTATTGCGATCTTGTACACTTGCAGTGATCCCAACAAGTTTTTGGCGCCGTTGCCGGAGAGCGGTGTTAATAATCTTGAAACCAATTGAAATTTGTTAAAATTTTAATTAAGGATTTTAATTTAATTTAATTTTTTATTTTTATTAGATTCAACTCATTTCTATAATTTAATAGTTTTATTCTTTTTTATTTTTTTATAACAATTGGTTATTTTTGGTTAAATTAGTTTAGTTAGTTTTGATTGTTTTTATTTAGATTAGTTAGTTTAGCTTTTCTTTTTTTTGGTTAGTTTTAAGTTAGTTGTTTTTTTTTCTCTTGGTTAGTTATTATTAATTGTTATTATTTAATTTTAGGTTAGTTAATCGTTATTTTTTGGGTTAGTTGTAGGTTAGTTTTTTTTTTTTTTTTCTTTTTAGATTAGTTGTTCTTTTTTTTTTCTTTTTTTTTGTCTTTTGTTTTATTACTCTATTATAGTTATTATTTTTATTAATTCATTAATTATTTTTAATTTAGTATTTTATTTTTTATTATTTTTATTTTTATTTTTATTTTTTACTTTTTTAATTTTTTAATTTTTATTTTTATCTTAGCTTTAATTATTTTATTTTTTAGGCACAAAGTTAATTTAGTCAATTTCTATAATTTATTTATAAAAAGGCATTAAAAATTATTTTTATTGTTTATTTGATTTTATTAGTTAACTCAATTCAGTTTTATTTTTTTATTATTACTATTATTCTTATTTAATTATTAGTGTTTGGTTTTAATTGTTTTATTTTTTTAATTATTCATTTAGTTTAGTTTAGTTTAGTTTTTTTTTCGTTTAGTTTTATTTTATTATTATTATTCATTAAGCAATTTTTTTAGTTTAGTTTATTTAATTTTTGTTAGTGTTATTTTTTTTTGCATATTTCAGTTAATTTAATTTTAATTTTAATTTTTATCTATTTATTTTTTTAAGGCATTTTATTAATTTTAGTTAGTTTAGTTTATCTTTATTTTTATTTTTATTTTTATTTAGCGTTGTTTCAGTGTAATTTATTTATTTATTTTATTTATTATTGTCGGTTCTTTTTTTATTTTGTTCTCTCTATTTTTATTCTTTTTATTTTATTTTATTTTATTTATTTAATTTGTCGGCTCGCTACACTTGATTTGTTTTCTTTGTTTGTGGTGTTTCAGGTTGTCTATGAGTAGAGACTCAACAGAGTTGAGTGATCCAGACTGGTTAAAAACACTTCGACAATTTCAACTAGAGACTCGAAGCCATAGATCTAATATGGCTGAGAACAGTAAATCTACAATTGGTACTGATGGTGAAGCACCTCTCCGAGACTTTTTCAAGCCTGTGCTTAATAATAACTACTCTGGAATTGCCAGAACACCCATTAATGCCAACAATTTTGAGTTGAAACCCTCTTTGATTACAATGGTACAACAACAACAGTTTGGGGGTTTGGCTACTGAAGATCCGATGGCGCACGTGAACTCATTCATAGAAATTTGTGATACTGTCAAAATGAATGGGGTTACTAAGGATCAGTTGAGGCTAAGGCTTTTTCCTTTTTCTTTAAGGGATAAGGCATAGACATGGCTACAGACTCTCCTACCAGGTAGCATCACCACTTGGGAAGAAATGAGACAGAAATTCATGCAAAATGATTTCACTCCTGCCAAGGTTCATCAACTTAGGGGTGAAATCAATTCGTTCAAGTAATCAGACTTCGAGTCCCTTTATGAAGCGTGGGAGAGATTTAAGGATTTACTGCGAAGATGCCCACAACATGGCTATCTTCCTTGGCTACAAATTCAGATGTTCTACAGTGGTTTGACACCACCTACTAGAACCTTGGTTGATTCAACTGCTGGTGGTTCCTTGATGGGAAAGTCTTCTACAGAGGCCACTCACCTCATTGAAGATATGGCAGCTAATGCTTATGGATATGACACAGAGAGAGGATCAGTGAAACGGGGTGGAGTATATGAGGTTGATGAGATTACAGCTTTACAGGCCCAGATAGCTTCCATGGCCCACCAGATGAATTTATTAACTGAGAAATTGGGCAACAGACAGTTTTGGGCTCCGCCGAACCAATCTATTTTGGCTATAGCAGAAGCACATAAGGCCTCTTTTAATGCAAAAGCTTCTATAGAGCAGTTAAATGCGGTGAATCGATTCAATAATTATCAAGGTCAACAACAGGGGTCCAATGCTCCTCAATATTATCATTCGGGGATCCGTCAACATGAAAACTTCTCTTATGCGAATAACAGAAACGTCCAACAAGCTCCACCAAGTTATGTCCCTCAACAGAGTCTGTTTGAAAAGAAGCCATCTATGGAAGATAAACTAGACGAGATCATGAATATGCAAGCTCGTTTCTTTAAAGAATTAACTGGAAGAATAGATCAGAATGATAACAAAGTCTCATGTTTAGAAATACAAATGGGAAACATGAATGCAACTATGAAGAACCTTGAGACTCAGATGGGAATGATAGCCCAAGCATTCTCCAATCAACAGCGAAGCTCCTTTCCTAGTGACACTCAGGTAAATCTTAAAGAAAGCTGCAATGCCATATCTACAAGAAGTGGGAGAGAAGTTCAGAGACCACCCATTCCATCCAACCCTCCTATGCTAGTTGATGAGACTATATATTCTAAAGGGCCAACTCTTATTGAGTCAACTGATCCATCACCTATTGATGATGAAAAGAAGAAGGTTAAACGTCCTGGCATTACTATTCAAGGCAACAAATACCTTCAACCTCCTCCGTTACCCTTCCCGTAGAGGTTTTATAAGAAGCAGGTCGATCATGAGACTGTGCGATTGACAGAGGAGTGCAGTGCTATAATACAAAAAAAGCTGTCTCAGAAGTTGAAAGATCCAGGGAGTTTCACTATTCCGTGCAGCATAGGCGCTAATATATTTGATAAAGCTCTTTGTGACTTGGGGGCCAGCATAAATCTCATGCCACTTTCAGTATACTACCAGTTGGGCCTATCAGAGATCAAGCCAACCAGTATTACCCTTCAGCTTGCAGACCGTTCTGTCACTTATCCACAAGGCGTTATTGAAGATGTTTTAGTAAAGGTGGATAAGTTTATCTTCCCAGCTGACTTTGTAGTTCTTGATATGGAAGAAGACGGGGAGATACCACTGATTCTTAGGCGACCATTCTTAGCTACTAGTCAGGCCCTAATAGATGTCGCCATGGGAGAGCTCACATTGAGAATGAATGACAAGCGAGTTGTCTTCAAGTTAAAGATGCTGAACTTGCTAAAGGGGAGGCCATATAAACACATAGGAAGCCTAACTATGTATTCAAGTTAAAGATGCTGAACTTGCTAAAGGGGAGGCCATACAAGCACATAAGAAGCCTAACTATGCTATGAAAGAGCTGCAGGATATTGTTCATACTCAGAAAAATCCTAGGAAGCAGTCACAAGATCCATTCCTAAAATATAAGCAGCCAGCAGATATTATGAAGCAAGAGTTGCCTAAAGCCAAAGTGTTTGTAAAGATCAACAAATTGGGCTTTGGTTAACCCATATCCACGTCTAGCTAATGACGTGAAACATAGAGCTTAGTGGGAGGCAACCCACTGGTTTTCTTTTTCTTTTACTTTCATTTATTTAGATAGGATTTAATTTAATTTTTTTTTGGTATGCATGCATGGTAGTTTATTAAAAAAAAATTCATGCATTTTAGTTAATTATTCTCTAATACTTGTTTTTTTTCAGCCACATGCAGGTTTTCTGAGCGTCTTAACGTACTATCCTCCCTGTGAGCATCAAAGTAAAGTGTGCTCTTGAGGACAAGGCACAATTTAAGTTTGGGGGTGCGTATTGAAGAAAATCTTCTTCAATTTTATTTCAAGTTTATTTTTTCTTTATATTTACATATTTTGTGTGCATTAATGCTTCTAAATTGCATATATTTATGGGCATATCACATACATAGCTATTGAAATTCTCTCATGACATTTAGATATTAGGATTATTTATTTAATGTTAATACATGAACACATTAGTTAGGACATGAGCATATAGAGCATATAGATGTCACTTAGGCTAGATCCATGCCATATTTTTTGAAAATTTTCACTGAGTAACCTATGAAATTGAAAATTCCTCTAGTATGATGAGACAAAGAACTAGGGTACTTTCAAACAGTCTGTGTGCTTGGTTTGTCTGAAATTTGACCTTGACAGATCTCTGTAATCTTAGGTAGATTAAGAATCCGAAAACTGAAAAAAGTGGGGAGTAGAAACCAAATCACAAGTAGAAAATTTTTTTCACAAACTCTTAAAATAATCAAATTTGTCTTGAACACTGCTTAAGAATGACTATAGGAGGGAAATGAAATAGGTCATCATTGTTTGAGTCATAGCCTAAAGGTTGGTCCCAGCATTTATAATCCTTTGTAACCAATTTTGAGCCTTATAGCATATTTTCTTGTTATGAACCTAAACATTATATATATAAACACTCTATCCTTTTATGAATATCTCAGTTGGACCTAATTGTGTGTACTCATGGTGTTAATGCTGCCTATTCTGATGATGTGAAAGAATGAGGGGATGCTAACATTGAAATACATATATTTTCAATTTTTGTTTCAGCTTTTAGTAAAAAAAAAAAGAGAGAAAAAAAAGAAGAAAAAAGAAAAAAAAAGAAAAAAGAGAGTTATATTTATTTTCTTTAGTATTTCAATATTGTCAATGATAACTGAACTTTTTACTTTTGTATGAGTGTACATGTGAGTACAATTTGGAGTGCACGTAATGAAATAAGTTTGGGGGAGCTATGAAGACATGGTTGTGAGCATGAACGAGAAATACAAAGGCTTGAAAAGAAATGATCAAGCTATATTGAAAAAAAAAATTCAAATAAAATAGGTTGTTATTATTGTTATGAGTGTACACTTGAGTCATATTTAAATTCCTATTATACTTGTACCTTAAGCCAGACCATGTTACAACCTAAAAGAAAGACCACTGATCCTGACTATAGTTTGACTTAAGTAGAAGATAGATAGAGGAGAGAATTGAGAGAGTTTGTGTACTTAGGTATTAGGAAGTGATTTCTGTGAGTAGGATGGTACCTGCAAATCACTTACAAAGTCTTGGAGAATTGAAATACTAACAGATGAAAATGTGAAGTTGAGAAAGAATAAAGGATGAACTGAAAATCTAGACAATCTGAATGACCCTAAGGAAGTGTTACTGAGTCATAAACCATAGGAATGAAAGATTGAGGTTACAATGATGTGTGAAAAAGAATTTAATTTTATATGGCATGACATGTTAGTTTTAGATTAGAGTCATTGTTCGGGGACGAACAATAGTCTAAGTTTGAGGGTATTTGTTAGTTGCATTGTATACTAACATTATTATATATATTTTACATATGTTTTGCATGAGTTTAGGTAGAAAATATGATATAACTACTCATAATTAGATGCATGATCAATTATATTCATATTATATATTATTTATGCATTTAGAGTATTTTAATATAATTTTTTTCTTTATGTTTATTTATATTTTTAATTTAATGTTCGAGGAAGGATTCTAAATTATTTTGCAGGTTTAGAATAATTGGAACACAACACATAAATTAAAGTTTCATAAATTTGGTGGGCAAGGAGCGTAAATACAAAGAAGAAGCAAGGGCAAGATTAGAAGCCAAGACAAAAATACATTACAATTTAGAGTTATAGTCTAATAAGGAGTCTAAAATATATATATAAATAGGCCAATACATTAATTTTGCATTCATTCAATTCAAAGTTCATGATTTTAATTTGGAAGCAATTCTTGAAGACCAAAGAGAAGAAGAACTAAAGAACAAAAGTGAAGAACAGAGTTGAAGAACAAGATCAAAGCTTTGTCTAGTATGTTCGATTAATTTATTTTGTGGTATTGTTTTATATTCTGTGTGCTTAATGTTTTTATTAATTGATCACCTATAAATTGAATTTAGATTATTGAATTAACTCAGGAGAGAGGTTCAATAATTAGATAATCAGAATATAGACCTATCTAAATTAATTGACCGGGAGGTTGTTAATTCTATAGAAAGTTGCATGTGATTAATATTTTTAAAGCATTAGTTTATTGACTGTACGCCTCGGGAGGGGGTATTAGATAATTTAACTGATAGGATTAAGGCGCATCGGGAGAGAGTTTTAATTATTTTTGCTATAACCTACAAGAATAAAATTTAGATTAATTGAAATAAATATTAAAAGTAAATACATGATATTTTGCTATCCTAGAATTTTAATTTATATATTTTTTAATTTAATATTCACTTGCTTTCAATTTGATTTTAAATTTAATTTAAGTTTAATTTAAGTTTTTAATATTTAACTTGATTTTAAGCCTTAATAAAATTGAGATTAAAATTAAATTGGGATTTAAGATATTAACTACAAACTGTTTCTAGAGGACGATAATCCGGTATTTACTGAGTATATTACTATTGCGATCCTGTACACTTGCAGTGATCCCAACAAGTTTTTGGCGCCGTTGTCGGGGAGCGGTGTTAATAATCTTGAAACCAATTGAAATTTGTTAAAATTTTACAACACATTGTCCGATGAATCTGCGAGAAGACCATATACTTCGTTAATAGCTGCTGCACTAAATTGGCCCACTTCCCACGGACCCAAATTGCTGTGCCCTCCCTATTAGTGACGTTGGCATAAAACTCCTACACTACTGGAATCATTGTGGTAGAAGGTGCCTGAATGAACAACTCCCAATGGCGAGCAACTACCACTGTGTCTATGCCAATGGTGCACTCCTCTTGCATTAACATAATGCCCCGCTCTGGAATGAGATGCCGGTTGGACTGTATAAGATTGAATTGCTGCTTTGCGGCAGCCGTTCAAAAGCGAGCTCGGTCTGCGGGCGATGGAGGTGGTGCTGGCTGCTTCCCCTTAGAAGCAAGATCTTTCATTCGTGGAGACCTGCAAACATAACATTAGAGGGTAAGGAAAACAACAAAACTTATAAAATAGTGTGCCTATTGAAACTAAATACTAAAAGTCTAGACAAGTCAAACTGCTCTAGTCCAAAAGCCAATTACTCAAAACATCAAAAATGTCAATTAAGATCATCAAAAGGCAGACTTCACAATGAACACATCCAAGTGCCTAAGTGTTCAATCAAAATGACAACTAAACACCCTTCAACGAATTGAAACAAGGGAAACAATAGCCTAAAGTGTTCATAGACAATGATTTTCCAAGACCCTTGCCTCCAATATTTTAGCACTCATTCAAAAATGGACGAAGCGAATAGGAATTTGAAGAGTTTTGAGCAAAACCAGCCATTTCAAGTAAGAATAATAAGATCTAAATCCTAAAACTCACCTAAACATGAAAATGAAACAAGAAAATAATGAAAACTAAAGTAAAAACACTTAAATTGTTGCTAGGAAAGGAAAAAGAACTCTGAAATTTGCAGGAGAACTGAAAAACCACAGAGGAACTCTAAAGATTTTGGAACAGAATGAATAAAAATGACTGCGATCAGACTTAAAAAAGACGCATGGACCACGGTCAATGCTTTATGGATAGCGGTCCATGTGTAAAATTTAAAACGTCATGAATCTGGGTTTCTGTATATCGTGGTTTGAAGAATTGTTCAGCACTTTGGACCGCGGTACATTGGGTGTTTAGAAAATGGTTGTTCTGTTAACTGCGTTACATACAGTTTTATGCCCCATGTATCTTCTAGTGACCGCGTACACAGAACAAAGTATTCTGTGGACTGCAGTAAGTGCATAACAAAATAGTTCTTCCTGTTGTGGACAGCGGTGCACAGAATTTGTGATTTTGTGGACCGTAGTAGGCAGAATGAAAAGTCTTATTTCCCTCTTTTTTTTTAAACTAACTTAAACCTATGCTATTTACAACCTATTAAATTAGTTAAATCCTAGAAAAATGAAATTCAACACATAGAAACAATTGTAAACACACACAAAAATCGAAACCAGTAGTGGGTTGCCTCCCACTCAGCGTTGTGTTTAACGTCGTTAGCTCGACGAGGATACGATGTTTCAGTCTTTAAGCACTGCCATTTCAATAGTTTGCTTTGGCCCATCGTAGAATATCTTCAATCTTTGACCGTTTACTTTGAATTTGTCGCCATCCAGCAAGCTTTACACTTCTACTGCACCATACGGAAAAACTTGTGTAACTAGGAAAGTAACTGACCAACGAGACTTTAGTTTGCCCAGAAACAACCGGAGTCTTGAGTTAAACAATAACACTTGCTGGCCAGGTTTGAACTCTTTTTTCTCAATGAGTTGATCATGCCATTTCTTTGTCCTTTCTCTGTAGATAGTGTTATTCTCAAAAACATCCCAGTGAAACTCCTCGAGTTCAACAAGTTGAAGCAAACGATTTATCCACAAGCCTTTGCATCAAAATTCAACTTCTTAATTGCCCAATAATCTCTATACTCTGATTCACAAGGTAGATGCCAAGACTTTTCATACAACAACTAATATGGAAACATGCCAATCGGCGTTTTAAATGTTGTCATGTATGCCCACAATGCATCGTCCAATTTGAGAACTTAATCTCTACGGTTTATTCCAACCGTCTTTTGTAATATTGCCTTGATCTCTCGATTAGACACTTTAGCTTGCCCGTTAGTCTATGGATGATAAGGCAATGCAACCTTGTGTCACACTCTGTACTTGATGAGAAGGTTATTGAAGATTTTATTGCAGAAGTGTGTACCTTCATCACTCACAATTGCTCTAGGGGTGCCGAAATGAGAAAAGACGTTGCAAGAGAAAAACTTCAACACAACTTTGGCATCATTCTTCGATGTAGCCACTGCTTCAACCCATTTAAAAACATAATCAACAGCAAGTAGTATATATTGTTTGTCATCCGAGGGTGGGAAAGGTCCCATGAAGTCTATGCCCAAAACATCAAACAATTCGACCTCTACAAAAGAGGTGAAAGACATCTCATTTTTCCTAGAAATGTTTCCCTGCTTCTGGCACACTTCACATATCTTCACAAATTGATAGGCATCCTTTAGCATACTTGGCCAATAAAATCCTCTCTCAAGAACATGCCTTATTGTACGTCGATGGCTATAATGATCACTATATGGTTAAGCATGGCAATCATGAAGGACTTTGTTAAATTCAGCTTCCAGGATGCAACAACGGGTCACTTTATCAGTACATCTCCGGTAGAGAAAGGGATCATCCCAAATATAGAACTTGCTTTCATGTATGAAGCGCTTTAGACGACTTTGAGACAAATCTAGTGGAGTGGCACCTATGGCTTTATAGTTGGCAAAATTTGCGTACCATGGTGCGCTGTCACTAACAATCAAGAGGTGTTCGTCAGGAAATACTTCCACTATGCTCGTTGGATCTGAATTTGCTTCATTGGATAGACGAGACAAGTGATCTGCTACCACATTCTTTGTACACTTTTTGTCTATTACCTCTATATCAAACTCTTGCAACAATAAAATCCATCTTATCAGTTTAGGCTTTGCATTCTTCTTTGCGAAAAGCTAATGAATAGTTGCGTGATCGATGAAGACCTTGACATGTGATCCCACAATGTATGAACGGAACTTGTCACATGCAAAGACAACAACCAACAACTCTTTTTCAGTGGTACTATAATTCTTTTGAGCACCATCCAACATTTTACTTCCATAGTATATAACTCTTAACACCCTATTACGTCTTTGTCCTAATACAACTGCAACAACATAGTCACTACATCACACATGATTTCGAACGTTTTCCCCCCAAACTAGTGTAGACATAATAGGAGCAGACTAAGGCCTTCTTTAGTGTATTAAAGGCTTTAACACACTCAACTGTAAAATTAAATTTGGCTTCTTTTTTAAGCAAACTGCACAATGGCCGAATGATTTGAGAGAAATTCTTTATGAATCTTCGATAAAAACCAGTATGCCCCAAGAAACTACACACTTCTTGCACCGATGTTGGGGGTACCAGCTTCTCAATGGCTTGAATTTTTGCCCTATCAACTTCAAGACCATTAATGGAAACTTTGTAGCCCAAAACAATGCCTTCTCGAACCATGATGTGGCATTTTTCCAAGTTGAGAACCAAGTTCTTTTCCTCACAATGAGAAAGGAATTTTTCTATATTAAGCAAACATTCATCAAATGTTGCACCAAACACAGAAAAATCATCCATAAACACATCCATGATGTCTTCAGTCATGTCTGAAAATGTTGCCATCATACATCTCTGAAAGTGAAGGTTGTCTTCTCTTGATCCTCTGGTGCAATGCCTATCTGATCGTACTTGGAGTAACCATCTAAGAAACAATAAAAATCATATCCAGTGATCCGATCTAACATTTGATCCACAAAAGGCAAAGGGAAATGATCCTTGCGGGTAGCTTTGTTCAGCTTTCTATAATCTATTCACACACGCCATCCTGTAGTTGTCCTTGAAGCAATTATATCTCATTTATCATTTGTGACAACTGTGATCCCTCTTTTCTTCGACACAACATCAATGGGGCTAACCCATGGTGAATCTGATATTGCATAAATAATTCCTGCATTCAACCATTTTATTACTTCTTTCTTCACCACATCCTTCATGATAGGGTTGAGTCTTCACTGGTACTCCACTGTAGGCATATGTGAATCTTCCATTAAAATCTTATGCATACAAATAGCTAGACTTATCCCTTTGATATCTTCAATCGTCCATCTTATAGTAGGCTTGTGATCTTTCGACACTTTAAACAACTTCTCTTTTTGAGCAGGGGTTAATGAAGGGGAGATAATGACTGGAAATGATTGTGTTTCATCCAAATAAGCATATTTCAAATGTTTAGGAAGTGGTTTCATATCAATGGCCCAGGGAGCTTTTTGAACATCTTCAGATTGATGAGCTTCAGATAATGGTGCTTCTAAACTATTGGGCTATGGTGGGCATGTTTCTAAAGCTAACACAATTAGCTTCTCATCTTCTGTTATAGATTGGGGGAAAGAAATTGAACGAGAAATACATCCGACCAAATCATCTTGAGAGCTCAATTCATTCATAACCTCAACAATGCAAGAGTTTATAACTTCGACCCTTTTGCATTCATGCAAATCACTCGGGTAGTTCATTTCTTTGTAGAGATTGAAAACAACTTTTTCTTCATTCACTCTCAAGGTTAACTCTCCCTTATGGACATCTATGAGTGCATGACCTGTAGCCAAGAATGGTCTCCCAAGGATAAGTGATATTTCACAATCTTCTTCCATGTCTAAAACCATGAAGTCAACTAAAAATATGAATTTATCCACCTTGACTAACACATCTTCAATGACGCCCTTTGGGTATGTTAAAGATCTGTCTGTTAATTGAAGAGTGATTGTGGTTGGCTTGATTTCTGACATTCTAAACCTCTTGCACACTGACATAGGCATGAGATTAATGTTTGCCCCAAGATTATATAATGCCTTCTCAAAGATTTTAGATCCTATGTTGCATGGTATAGTAAAACTGCCCTGGTCTTTCAATTTCTGAGGAGGTTTCTTTTGAAGGTGGCACTATACTCTTCAGCAAGCTTCACCATTTCAAAGTCTTCTAACTTCCTCTTCTTAAACATAATCTCCTTCATAAACTTTGCGTAGTTGGGCATTTGCTGTAGAGCTTCTGCAAATGAAATGTTGATATGGATCTTCTTGAACATTTCCAAAAATTTAGCAAATTGTTCGTACAACGTCTTTTTTTGGAACCTTTGAGGGAATGGAAATGGTGGAGACTTAAAGACCATTCCCTCTTGAGTGACACTTCCTTTGGCTTTCCCTTGTGATTTTGAAGGCTCTTCATTTTGTACAGCTGGTTGCCTTGAAACATTCTTCTCATAACTAACAACATCTTCAACTTCAATGGATGGCATTGTTGGATAGGGTGGGCTTGCTACTTCTTTCCCACTTCTAGTAATCACTGCCTTGCAACTTTCTTTTCAATTAACTTGAGTGTCACTTGGGAATGAATTATGCTGCTGGTTTGACACTATCTGTGCTAACTGTCCTACTTGAGTTTTTAAACTTTTAACTGTTGCATTCATATTTCCAATTTGGATCTCAATGCCAGAAACTCTATTGTCATTTTTGACCACCCTTCCAGTTAACTCCTTGAAGAACCTTGAGTGCATGTTCATCATTTCATCAAGTTTGTCTTCCAAGGATGGCTTTTTGTCTGTAAGGGTTGTTGTGGCACAAATCCTGGTGAAAGTTGGGCATTCCTACTATTTGCATATGAGAAGTTCTCATGATTTCTCACTCCAGGATGATAGTATTTAGGAACATTATACCCCCCAGCTAGTCCTTGGTAACAACTGAATATGTTCATAGCATTTATTTGCTCAATGGAAGCTTCTCCAAGATAAGATGTCTTGTTAGCTTCAGCAATGGACTACCCATGTTGAATTTGCTGATTTTGAAACTATCCACTACTATTCCTCTCTTCCACCAAATTCAGTCTATAAGTCATCGCCGCAATTTGAGTATGCAAAGCACTAATTTCATGCCCTTCATGAACTCCCACTCTCTTGGTTGTTCCTCTTTCTATACCATGACCATATGATTAGCTGTCATGTCTTCAGTGAGTTTAGTGGCATCCATGGTAGACTTTCCCATCAATGAACCTCCAGCTGCAAAATCTACCAAAGCTCTAGTTGGTGGTGTAAGTTTGCTGTAAAACATTTGTATTTGGAGCCAAGTGTAATGACCCGTATTTTCAAGAAATTGAGTCCATTGGCTCAACATGTATTTTGATGTATTAATTAATATATTATAAATAAAAATATATGATTTTACGGGTATTGTATAATTTAATGTATGAATTAAATGATAATATATGATTTTTAGAAATAAAATTAATTAATATGGGTATTAAAATGAAAATGATAAATCCAATCATCTAATTCAAGTATATATATACATATAGTTATGTATAAATATATAAATGTGTTTGGTTAGATTAATCAAAAGAAATAAAAGAAATAAAATTTTTACATGTATATATATATATATATATATATATATAGAGAGAGAGAGAGAGAGAGAGAGAGAGATGTATAAATATCTATGATGATGAAACAATACATATATA
>JAJIYU010014284.1:0-13305 GCA_030144865.1 Tinospora cordifolia
CATTTGGGATATGTCAAACCTTTAAGGGAGACTCTGTCGAAAATTTTTTGGATAAATAGGGAGTAGTATTGAATGTAAGAGGCTGACATAATATTATATACGTAGGTGTAACGTATATGGTATTATGTGTCGGTCGTGACATCACTTTCACGAAGTGGGTTGCAACATACCCTACCTATTTTATTCAACCCAGAACAAAAGTTGAAATTTCTCTTCTTCTCTCTCTGTCTCCTTCTTGGCACCCTCAGTCCTTTTTCTTTTCTTGAGCTATTATAAATAGCCTGCGAGGTAGTATCAATGAAGTGCTACACAGATCTTGGCGAAAAGATCTGAAAGAAATTTAAGAAGCGATCTTGAGGTGAAATTATTTTTCCTTCTTTTAATTTATTATTTTGATTTAAATAATGCTTGCTTGTGTGCTTAGTTTAATTCATTTTTTATTTATTTATGCTATTAAATTATTATATTGCTCATGACTGAAAGAGTATGTTCTGTAGTTGCGTCTTGTACGTTCGTCAACATCAGAAATCGAAAGTTATTGTTTTATTTATGTAAATGTTGATTTATGGTGTTATACTGTTGGAATATTTAACTGTTGTTGACATATTTATTTAATATGCTCTTGCACACAAAATTAAGATTAAATAAAGATTTCAACCACGTATCGGCACGGGGACGGACGTTCTTCGTGTGTGTTTCATCCAGGATTGAACTTCTGAACTAGTTGTTAGGATTGACACCAGAGTGGACTGGGTTTCAAGAGTGATCCTACTTCACAGAGAAGGGTTTGAGTTTTAAGATTGACTTCTCTCCCTAGATTTGGAGCACAGAGGTTAAGCTCTTTCGATCTAAATTACAACTAAAATAATATATTGTTTGAATCGATTAAATCCTTGAAAGTTTTTGATATGTTCGTGTTATTTGGTTGGAATAATGAATTAAATAGATGAAATGATTCACTGAGCTTTTTAGCTCGCCCCCCTTATTTTTCTCATTTCAGAAAATTAATTTATCAGCTCACGTGGAAGATTATTTGTTATGAATTTATTTATTTATTTTATTGTAGGGCACATGGACCCAAGCTAAATTATTTATTTTAGTTTTGAAATTATTTTCCACTGTAAAAGTTCATGTATTCAAAATTTAGAATAAGTAAAGATAAGATTTTATTTATTTATGATGCCATAAATTATTTTGTATATAGACTAATGTACGCAGGACGTCTCATGGGTTTAAAACTAAAGGATAATGTAGCATGGGCTCGCCTCCCGGGTGGCCCAAAGATATTGATTGAAGAAAATTATATCGTCGGATGATGGGGTCGATGGGGCACGGGAGGCAGGATGTTATATAATATTTGTATCCAAACAAAACAGTTGAAATATATATATATATATATATTTGAAAAACACTTTTTCAAAACAATTTTAATTTTCAAAACAGGAGGTAGGGGTTTCTAAATTAATTCAAATTAAAGGTCTTACCTGACTAATCAATTCTTTCTAATATTTGCCCAAGGCATTTACAGCCTAAGCTTTAATACCATCTTTGTAGCACCCCACCTACCATGCCTGGATCCATGTCATACAACGATATCTTACTTTAATATTTTTAGGTCGTCCAAGAGGCAGGCCCGTGTTACATTATCCTTATTCTATTTTTTTCCATATCCATGAGATAATTAATGCAAATTAATCTATGTACAAAAAGAATTTATGATGCCATAAAATAAAATAAAATTTTCATTATTAAATAAAAAATTCAAGGGTTGCTATGAAATGAAATAATAAAGGAATTTGGGCCCCCATGCCGTACAAAAAAATTAAATAGAAATTTTCACATATTAAAATAATGCCCAAGCAACCTTGATAATTAAATTCCTGAAATATTAAAAAAAAAGGTGAGCTATGAAGCCTAATAAAATATCTCAAATATTTAATTTATTATTTCAACAAAATAAAACATGTATAGCAACCACTTACAACGAATTAAATGATTTAACCAATTTGATCATTTCACCTTGAGATCGTTTCCTAAATTTCTTTTAGATCTTTCCAAGATCTGTGTAGCACTTCGTTGCTACTACTTCGCAGGCTGTTTAGAACAACTTTAACAGAAAATAGACCAAAGATGCCAAGAAGGAGGCAGAGAAAAAGAAAAATGAAACTCTTTTCAGTTCTTGTAGAATTTTGTTCTTGGCAAGACTCAAATCTGAGTCTTCCAAAAGCGTTCAGCACAATGAGACACCCTCGAATGCACATTTAGCCTAGGAATCCCCCTAGAGTCAGATCGATGTGGGATATTACAATTCACCCCCTTTGGGAGCAATCTCGTCTTCGAGATTCACACCTCCGGTCCACAAAAGCAACTCTGATACCATTTGTAGCAATCCGGGCCCACTACGTATCAATATTGTCTCCACCTTAGCCACCACTGACTAGGTGTAGGGTTTGATTTTTGGCAAGACTCGAACCTAAGTCTCTCAAAACTACTTAGCACAATGAGACACCCTCAAATGCACATTTAGCCCAAGAATCCCCCCGAAATCGGACCGATGTGGGATATTACAAATATTAATTTAACTGATTTATTTATTTTTAATTAAGTTATTATGGGCCTCAAGTTATGACCTAAAAGATTTATGTAGATTAATTAGTTATTATTTATTTAACTTTTTAGCATAACTTTATTAATATAACACTTTTTAATTTAAATGTTTTTGTACTTTTTTACCCTATTACGCTTATAATTTCTTTATTGTGTTTCGCGCTATCTATTAACCACATATTTTTATTTTATTTTTATTTATTTTATACTATTGTTTAATCATTTATTTTTCCCCTATATCATAACAACTAGTTGTCTTTATTCATTATATTTTTTTCTAATTTTATATTTTATTTAAGTGGAACAAATTTCTCAATAAACACAAAATTAAAATTGTTAAAATTTTAAACTTCTTTTTTCTTAAGTTTGTTACCAATTGATATTTGTTAGTTGCATTGGATACTAACATTATTATATATATTTTACATATGTTTTGCATGAGTTTAAGTAGAAAATAGGGCATAATTACTTATAATTAGGTACATAATTATTTATATTCATATTGCATACTATTTATATATTTTAAGAATTTTAATATAGTTTTTATCATTTATATTAGTGATTTAATGCTCAAGGAAGGATTAATATTTGTTTGTATAGGTTTATAATAATTGGGAGCAAATATGTACAAGAAGGAAGAATAAATATCGAGTAATTGATCACAAGCAGTTAACGGTCAAACCCAAAACAACACTCGTGCGCATGAAGAAAATGGCGAGATTTCTCAATGGCAAGAAGGTCTAATTTTGTTTCCTAAGTAAGGGGCATGATTAGAATGGCATGGAAAGAATAGAAAATAAAACAATTACAATACAAATTTATGTTTAATTAAAATTCTAAAAGGTTGAAAATCTATAAATAAGCTCGCTTAGTAGTCTTTTAGGATTCGTTCATGATTCTAATTTTGAGACAGTTATTGAAGATCAGAGAGAAAAAAACTAAAGAACAGAATTGAAGAAGATATCAAAATTGAAGCACAAGAATTGAAGAATAAGATCGAAGCCTAGTCTCGTATGATCTTTATTTTATTTAATTTTTTATTTGGTTAATCTATTTTAAGGTATTATTTTATATTTTGTGTTCTTAATGTTTTTTTATTGATTGGTCACCTATAAATTGATTTTAGATTATTGAATTAACTCGGGAGGGAGGTTCAATAATTAGATAATCAGAATATAGACCTATCTGAATTAATTGACCGAGAGGTTGTTAATTTTGTAGGAAGTTGCACGTAATTAATATTTTTAATGCATTAGTTTATTGACTGTACGCCTCGAGATGAGGTATTAGACAATTTAACTGATAGGATTAAGATGCCTCGGGAGAGGGTTTTAATTATTTGTGCTATAACTTATAAGAACAAAATTTAGATTAATTGAAATAAATATTAAAAGTGAATACATGATATTTTAATATCCTAGAATTTTAATTCATATATTTTTTAAATTTAATATTTACTTGCTTTCAATTTAATTTTAAATTTAACTTAAATTTAATTTAAGTTTTTAATATTTAATTTGATTTTAAGCCTTAATAAATTTGAGATTAAAATTAAATTAGAATTTAAGATATTAACTACAAACCGTTCTCAGAGGGCGATAATCCGATATTTGCCGAGTATATTACTATTGTGATCCTCAACACTTGCAGTGATCCCAACAATATTCATGCAAAATTTAAAATTATGTACTTTTCATAATATATATAGTGTCGAGTCTAACAAGTAATCTCCTTCATGCTAAGAAAGTTTAGTATTAACACTAGTATTTGTTGAGAAAGCAATGTTACATAAACCTCAATTTGAACATCAAATACCATAATATAAATTTACAACCATTAGATGAATGATCATGTATCTCAAAGTGCTCATCATCTTTTTCATTAATGACACAAATATAAACTATATCACATTTTCCTTGTTGAGAAAGGTTTACAATCCAACATAATTTGTAAGAAAGTAAATCATGAATGTACGTTGTTTGCATAAGATGAAGACTTTGCAGTCCTCAATACTTTAAACCCAAGAAGTAAGAGATCACAAATCCTACAAGTAAAGGTGTTATAGAGCTATTGACCAACACATTGAGTACCAGAATATGTCATCAACATACACCAAAACAGAACTTAAGAACCTATAACTTTCTTTATGAAAAAAGAAAAACAAAAATCTTAGAATTGACGGATCCTCAACATACACCAAAATAGAACTTATGAACCTATTACTTTCTTTATGAAAAAAGAAAAACAAAAATCTTACTTAGAATTGACGGATCCTCAATTCACGAGAGTAGCTCTTAAGTAAAAAAACTAAGCAATCGGTGAGTTCTTTAAGTGATGGACAGCCCTTTTGAGTGTAGGGCATCTCTAAAGTCCATTTTAAAATGTTCATTTAGCATTATATATATATATTGTGTCGTGCACATTTTAAAACTTTTTTAATGTCGATGCAAGCTGCAATAGCTCATAACCATTTTTAAATTCTATTTAAAAAATGATAGTAAATAATATTTTTTTAAAAAAAATGAAAAGTGTTGTTTTAAGACTAAATAAACAAGCAGCTAAATTTATTGATTTCCAGGGTTGAGATTTTATATGTCCAAGACCCCTTCCTTAGGCTGAAGGGCGACTCGACTGGCACTGTGACTCAATGAACTTACTCATCGAGTCAAGCCCCCTCAGTCACTGTTAAGCCTCTCCAATCACGACTGCAAGTCACATAAGAGTAATTCAAACATTCATTCAATAGAATGTGAGAGTAAAGAAAATACTACATATCGTCTTGTTCTCAAAACTAAACAATTTGACCATTAATTACAAACATATAAGTGATCAACCTCATAGGACCCAAAAAGAAAAGAGAACCACTCAGGAAATTAAGCCATCATCGCGCATTTTCCTTTGTTAATCGCTAAAAAACCTGAAATGTTAGTAGTGTAGTGAGCCTAATATGCAACGTGACTCAGAGGGTAGTAAAACTAGTTTGTCACAAATAACCTGCATTTCAAAAACAGTGCATGTATGCATGAATAGTGGTGATAGAAATATGGTATATCGTAAAAACAATTATAAATAATGCAATAGTTAAAGAAAACTAGTTTAAATACATGCAGCTCAAAACTGTAATAGGACTAGGGTTCAAATCATCAAGTCCAACCTTATGGTCATCACTCAAGCGGGTCATGAATCAAGTGTATTGGCCACTAAAGTGGTTCATAAGCTAAGCGTATTCATCGAATAGCTTAACCTGCGCTCTGTCCTCAAGTGTTGTACTCAAGAAGGTCTAATACTAGGCGCATTGATCATATGCTCTAACCGTGATGCTCAAACCTCGAGTCTAATCCCAATTATATCGTGTACCCCGACCCTACGCTCAGACTTCGAGCCTATGGTCTCACTATTGGTGTACAGTTACATATATTTCAAAATCAATCAATGTAGTTCAATCATAAGAAACCATTTAATCGATGTCATTTCAAACATATTTTATGCAAGGAATATAATTAAGGTAACATCTGAATTAAACCACTCACTTCGGGTCCTGTGCATCGATGTGCCGTCAACACTTGGCCAAATTTCATCATATACACTTGAACTTGTGTCATTAAAACTCAAATTTAGTTCCTTTGTAAAAGTGGTTCAATTCTAGTTCAACTGTCCTTAACCAGTCTCAATAGACCCAAATTTGACTCAGTCAAATTTAGTTAAACTTGATCAATTGGTCAAACTTGTCAAAATTAATAAACTTAGTCAAAATTGGTCAACATGGGTTAAATTAGGTCAAAATAAATCAAATTGATCAAAATCCACAATTTTTTCATGCTTAGTCAAATTTTTAACTCTTTGTTCTACATGCACAATAAATTTGTCAATTGTTTTGCTATCAATCCATATGTCTGATCTATGCAAAAACTCTTAGGTTTAATCTATATGCCATAAATATTTTCTAAAATTTTAGTTTTTAATTTTTGGACTCTATTTGATACAGTTTCTAAGTGGTATAACAGGAACTTTAATTTTGAGCTTTTTGATTTGTGCAGTAAGCTTTCCAATTTTTCTATGATCAATCCATATGTTGGATTTGCTCAAAACTTTTTAGATTTGACCTATACCCCCCAAATATTTACCAGAATTTTATTTTAAAATTTTTAGACTTCATTTGATATGGTTTTCAATTGGGATACCATGAACTTTCATTTCTCGAGTTGTATGTGACAGACAGTCACTGGTCACATAATTTGACCCGTTTACTGTGACGACCAATGATTTGATATAAAAAATTTATCGGGTGTAATGTATGAATTTTTTAAAATTTTAGTAGAAATATATGAATTTTTCTCAATTTTCTTAAATTTTAAATTATTTATTAGAAAAAAATTAGAATAATGAAGAAAATTACAATTTTGATGAGAAAATACATGAAATCATAAGAAAAATGTAATTTCTTGAGAGAATTTATTTTTGGGATTTATTGTTGAATTTTTGAAATAATTATGGAATTTTTAGAATGATTAATAAAATTTTTGGATGAAAAATGTAATTTTTGGGTGATTACTGAATTTTTGAGAAAAATAATTGATAAATAATAAAAATTGGAGTTTATTTAAAGTTGTTGATGAGAAATAATGGAATAGTAATTCTACTGATTTAAAAAAAATGCAAAATTTTGATATGCATATGTGTATATATATCAGAAAAAGGGAGAAAATTGAAATAAAAAAGAAAATAAAAAAAAAAGAATTAGGCCACCTTAATAGCCCAGGCGCATGGGCCTGGACTGCCTAGGCCCATGTGGGCTGGGCTGGGTGCATAGCCCAGCCCGCCTTCCCTTCTTCCCTCTCCTTTTTTCATCTTTCTTCTTAAAAAATGGTAGGAAGCAGATTTTGCCACTTGATTTAAACCACCTGTGGTCGTCAGAGGTACACGACCACCTGCACCCCGTGAACTCCGGCCAAGCAACCACCATACTTGGCCATTCCCTGGCCACATGGGTGGCCACGTGGCATGTTTTGCTTTGTGCAAACCCTCTCCCAAACAACACAAAACCTGATTTTTGGTGCAGAAATCAGTTTAAACGAGCCATCTTTTATCCTTCGTATCTTTTCCATCCGAGCTCCATTTTGAGCGATCTTGGAGTCCTTGGAAAGCTCTCAGTACCCTCTTCACGAAGGTGTAGGCATTTGGTCAAGATCATAGACCATTTAAAATAGAAATGGCTGAGAAACTCCCTGCTTGGCACAGTTGAACCCTAAAAAATTAGACAAAGTGGGTTTTGGCTGAGTTTGCGAGGCAATTTCGTGGGTCATCCGAACTCCGATATTGAGGTACCATAGTTCGTTTTAAATCTTGTTATGGCTACTTTATTTTCTATTTTATGAGGAATGACAAATGAACACTGGAAGGATGTCAAAGATGGTGGTAAAGTAAGCTACTTGATATGCATGAATTGGTACTTAGAAAATTTTTGGAAAATCTGTCATGATACTATGATTTCGTGCTTGCTATTATGAAGTTTTAAAAATACTTAGACATGTCTGATTTACATGAAATTTGGAGGGTACAATTATGAAACAACTGGGAATGTTGTGTAAAAATTTTGTCTCAAATCCATAAGTTTAGGGGGGTCAAATAAGTGGTTTTTGACTATTTGTCATATGCAATCCAAAAAACCAAAAGTTTCTGATATCACCCTTAAAAAACATATTAAAAGAGATCCAAAATTTATGAAATAAAATTTTAGAGACACCTTAGGAAGTGTGGATCATAACCAGAAAATATTGCACAAATTTGATATACGTATTGATAGCAGGAAAATTGTGAGTCCTACTGCGCAGGTAGAACAAAGATAACCAGATATGAGCATCTCTGTGATTCCACTCAAAAACCATAGTAAATGAGATCAGAAAAATTGAAACCAAAATTTTGAAGAACATTTAAATGATATAGATCAAATCCAAAAATTTTCACCCAAATCCAATGGTCGAATTGATCACATAAAAGTTAGAAACTTCACTCTATAGATGAGATGAAAAATCTAGAAGTGGGGGCTCTTGTTATTTCAGTTGGAAAATGTATCAAACGAAATCAAAAATAGAAACATAAAATTCTGGTGAACATTTTGAGGGTCTGAATCAAATATAAAAAGTTTTGCATAAATCTAACAGTTGGATTGACCGCAAGAAAATTGACAAATTTGCTGCGCAAATTGAACTAAAAAAGGCTTAGAATTAACTAAGTGTTGAAAGTTAGGAATTTTGACCAAATTGACTTGATTTTGACCAAATTGACCCAAATTGACCAATTTTGACTAGGTTGACCGAGTTTGACTAAGTTTGACTGGTTAACCAGGTTTGACCGATTCGAATTCGAATTGATTAAGACCGATTAGAAATAGTAAGACCGGAATTAAACAATATTTCATAAGGAACTGAAATTAGGTCTAACATAATGCAAATTTGAGCATAGATTGGGGGATTGGGCTGAGTGTCGAGGGGACATCGGTGCGCGGGACCCGAGGTGAGTAGTTTAATTTAGTTGTTATCTTAACTATATTCCTTTAATGGAAAATGATTGAAATTGTCGATTGAATGGTTTTTCATGTTGAGCTACAATGATTGATTTGAAATATATGTAATTGTACATTGATAGGGAGACTATAGGCTCGAGATCCGAGGCGCAGGGTCAGGGTACACGATGTGATTGGTTTAGGCTCGAGGTCCAAGCGTCGGGTTTAGGGCATATGATCAATGCGCCTAGCCTCAGACCCGCTTGAGCACGACACTTGAGGACCGAGCGCAGGGTTAGGATGTTCGATGAATGCGCCTAATCCTTAACCCGCTTGAGTGGTCGGTACGCCTGACTCTTGACACGCTTGAGCGATGACCATAGGGTTGTACTTGATGATTTGAACCCTAGTCTTGATATAATTTTGAGCTGTATATATTTAAATTATTTTTTTTTCAATTGTTGCACTATGTATAACTGCTTTTAGAACATACCATGATTCTTAAGAAATTGTTTCACTATTACTATTCATGCATACATGCACTGTTTTTGGATGCCAGATAGGTAATATACTAATTTTTCTACTCACTGAGCCACGTTGACTTTTAGGCTCACTACTCTACTAACATTTCAGGTTCCTCAGCAGCCGATAGAGGGAAAGCTGATAGCTCTAGGACGAGCGAGTAGAAAAACAGAATCTCATCATCTGGGTTTCAACTTAATGACTTTGTTATGGATCGATAGCCTAATCCCATAGTGGTCCTCTGTTTCTTTTGTTTCTATCTGAGGTCAGTCACATTTTGTATGTCTGTAATGGTTTAAAGGTCAAACTATACTTTTGGGACATGATAATATGTATTATTTTGCTGCTTTCGCACCTTATAGTATAAATGTTTAAATTTCTCTGATGTTATTTATTGTAGAAGTTGGAATGTGAGGGCTTAATAGTGATTGGACGAACTCAACTCGATGAGTGAGTTCGTTGAGTCACTATGCCGGTCGGACCGTCCTTCAGCCTTGGGAAGGGGTCTCGACATTTACCCAACTCGAATTTGGCTGAAATTTTGTATACTTGCTCTTGGGATACCTAGTAAGGTCTTGTTAGTTGCATTGCATACTAACATTATTATATATATTTTCCATATGTTGTGCATGAGTTTAGGTAGAAAATATGACATAATTACTCATAATTAGATGCATGATCAATTATATTCATATTACATATTATTTATGCATTTAGAGTATTTTAATATAGTTTATTCTTATATATTTATTTATATTTTTAATTTAATGTCCAAGGAAGGATTTTCAATTATTTTGTAGGTTTAGAATAAGTGGAACATAACACATGAATTAAAGTTGCATAAATTTGGTGGGCAAAGAGTGTAAATACAAAGAAGAAGCAAGGGCAAGATTGGAAACCAAGACAAAAATACAAATTATAGCGCAATATGTAATTTTCTAATTGGGTCTTGATTACAAATTAGAACTATAGTCTAATAAAGAGTCTAAAATTCATATATAAAAAGACCAAAATATAAACTTTGAATTCATTTAATTCAAGATTTATGATTTCAGTTTTAAAGCAGTTATCTAAGACCAGAAAGAAGAGAATTGAAGAACAAGATCAAAGGCTAGTCTACTCTGATCTTTATTTTATTTAATTCTTTGTTTAATACTTTCTTAAATATGATCTTTATTTTACATATGTTTTGCATAAATTTAGGTAGAAAATATGACATAATTACTCATAATTATATGCATGATCAATTATATTCAAATTATATATTATTTATGCATTTAGAGTATTTTAATATATTTTTTCTCATATATTTATTTACTTTTTTAATTTAATGTCCAAAGAAATATTCTCAATTATTTTACAGGTTTAAAACAATTGGAACACAATACATGAATTAAAGTTGCATAAATTTGGTGGGCAAGGAGCGTAAATACAAAGAAGAAGCAAGGGCAAGATTGAAAGTCAAGACAAAAATACAAATTATAACACAATACGTAATTTTCTGATTGGGTCTTGATTACATTTTACAGTTATAGTCTAATAAGAAGTCTAAAATTCATATATAAAGAGGCCAATATATAAATTTTGAATTCATTCAATTCGAGATTTATGATTCTAGTTTCGAAGTAGTTATTGAAGACTAGAGAGAAAAGAATTAAAGAACAAAATTGAAGAACAAGATCAAAGCCTAGTTTGGTATAATCTTTATTTTATTTAATTCTTTTTTTGATATTTTCTTAAATATGTCTAGCTAAGTATTTTTATTTCTAGGATGTAATTTAGATTATAGAAACTTTTGATTTTTATTTTGATAAATTTATTTTGAGATATTATTTTATATTCTGTGTGCTTAATGTTTTTTATTGATTGATCACCTATAAATTGATTTTAGATTATTGAATTAACTCGGGAGGGAGGTTCAATAATTGGATAATTAGAATATAGACATATTTAAATTAATTGACCTGGAGGTTGTTAATTTTGTAGGAGGTTGCACGTGATTAATATTTTTAATGAATTAGTTTATTGACAATTCGCAATTTAACAGATAGGATTAAGGCGCCTCGGGAGAGAGTTTTAATTATTTGTACTATAACCTACAGGACAAAATTTAGATTTATTGAAATAAATATTAAAAGTGAATACATGATATTTTACTATCCTAGAATTTTAATTAATATAGTTTTCAATTTAATATTCACTTGTGTTCAATTTACTTTTGATTTAAATTAAGTTTTTAATATTTAATTGAATTTTAAACCTTAATAAAATTGAGATTAAAATTAGATTGGGCTTTAAGATTATTAACCAAAAACTATTCCCAGAGGACGATAATCTGGTATTTATCGAGTATATTACTATTGCGATCATGTACACTTGCAGTGATCATCAACAGGTTTCACCAAATTTCTGCTCAAGATACCGAGATTTGGTCGGTTAATGGATCCCCAAAATTCTTGGTCAAGTCATAGAAAATTTTGGGTCAATGTTCTCATTGAGTTTCGAATATCTATTTCTTTTATTGAACCTCTAATCTAAGGGTCGTTTCTCGCATCTATTATGAGCACTCAGACCACAGAACATCCCACCATTAGGACCTATTTGAATTAGTAAGCAAGGGTGTTTAAAATATCGTTCAAACATTCATTCAAACACTTTGCGTGCATTGACAGAAATTCTAAAATTTTCTAAGTACTAGCATTTGTATGCAACTACGTAACTTTGTAAGCATGGAAAATCAAAATTACAAAAGCGTATGGTGAAAAATTTATACCCTCTTGTAGCCTTTAGTAACAAGTTTACGCACCCAGAATTTCGGCTCCTTGAACTCCCTTACATTCTTCGATTCTTGCCTCAAAGTTGCTCTAAAGGATAGCTTTCTGCTGGAACTACTGTCACAGGTTGCGAGTAGCTCACTTTAGCAGCTCGTAAAACACGTTTTAAAGTTCAGTTTTTATTTTCTATTAAATAAAAATTTAAGGACACATTACCAGGATTAAAACGAGTGGTTTTATCTCAAAATCCAACCTCAAATGGGTTAGGAATAAGCTAATAAAAAATTGAATCAACACACTTTTTTCGAAAATTTTGCCCTACAAACTATGTTGACAGACACAATTTCGTGGCTATTTTAGCCCTCTAATGGCTGGGGGATTCAATCAACGACTTGCACATTTTTAAAGAGGGTACTTAGAGCTTTCCAATGACTATAAGAACGTGCAAATACGAGTTGAGATGAAAGAGACATAAGAGCTCAAAGTTGGGTAGTTGCAACTGGTTTTCTGTAGAAAACTGGTTTTTGTGTTGTTTGGGGAGGTGTTTGCACAACTCAAGCTATGTCACGTGGCCACCCGCATGACCTGGGGGTGGCTTGACATGGTGCCCTCACCAGTCAGAGTTGTAAGGGCTGGTTGGCGACGGTGTCAGTGGCCAAAATCAGCGGCCAAAGTGTCGGGACCGCTTCCCTAGGCCAAAGGGCGGCCCGACCGGCACGGCGGCTCAACGATCTGACTCATTGAGTCGAGTCTTCCCAGCCGCTGTTAAGCCTGTCCAACCTCGACATCCATGCCACATCAGAGTAATTTAAACATCTATTTAATTAAAGTGCGAAAGTAAACGATATGCTACAGGTTATCATGTTCCAAAAGTACAAACGTACATAGTTCGACATTTAG